>OZ024819.1:1246589-1435368 GCA_964017055.1 Chloromyia formosa
GGACATTCTTGCCTAAGGGGTCACTTCAAGATCATGGGTATAGTATCGGACGCTAGCTGTCGTTTCTGCGAGGCCGATAATGAAACGTCACTGCACGTTCTTTGCGAATGTGAGGCTCAACTGTGGATTTTTCAACTCTGCGAAGAGTCCAAAAAAGAAGCAGCGTTCATCCATCGATTGCATGTTTTTTAGTAAGTACTGTACCCATTTTGTTGATTCACAACTTCGCAGATGCTAAAACTTACATGCCGTGAGCCTGAATCCGCCTACACAAACACTAGAATAGTTCTCGCGAACTATCGTAAAAAGTGAAGCATTTCCCATTCATCATTGGATGAAAATTCGCACTCGTGTCGTATAATGCACACTATATAAGGTGTTAGCATTCCACTCAGGGACGTATTCCGATTTAGGTCGAAATGCAAACCCCTGGCTTGGTCGAGCTGCTTCCCGCATGGATTAAGGCAGCTCCCGAAGAGTCAATCCATGGTGTGGACGAAACCAAGTGACAGGAGGCTGAATTGGCTTTAAGCTGATAATTTTTGTGTAGTAGTGGAGAGCGAGTTTGAGTCATTTTTGACTTAGACTCGCAATGACCCACTCCACTTTATTCTTGAAAACATTTCCCATTCCGTTTCGAAGCAGTATAGTAGATCACACTTAATTTCCGATACCGCGTTTTTTTTTCCGGATGATATTAACCGGAGGGTGACATCCGGTCAGTATTATGCACTTCGCACCTTTATTCCACTAAATTTTTACCAAATCAATGTACTCGGTTACAGCTGAATCGACTGGAGACCGGGACGAGAATATGTCCGAAACAGAAATCGAACCTACACCATCTCACGCTTGCTAAATCAACGCTCTAGCCATCAAACGACGGTGGCCGTGTCGTAGAACCAACAAAATTGTGAAGAAGACCGTTTCGTTGCTAAACCTACTGAAAAAAAAAAACAACTGAACTAGGGTCATAGGGTCAAGTTTGAAACTTCAACGGCGCTCAATGTGGGGTCGACTTTTTTCTAAATAATTTTCGCCTGGGAAGACGCTCGAAAACGAAAGAGACATGGACTGTTGTTCGTAGCACATTATCATGCCAGCCTTCTAGTTCAATTTTACTGGTGACCCCACGTTGGGCGCTAATTATTTTTAGGTTTTTTTTTGCCTTTAATTCTAAATTTTCTGACGGGCCCACCAGCTGATTTAAATACGATACATCGGAGGCCTTGATTGTGTGTGTGTAGTTGAAAGAGAGAGAGAGAGAGATGAAAGGGGAGAGAGAGATAGGTAGAAAGAGAGATAGAGACAGATAGAGAGAGATCATCCGGAATAAAAACTATTTAACGTGCAGAGTAGCACTGTAACGCCTCTTCGCACCGTTGTTGCGGCAAATTCGTATGACGAAAAAATAAGAAAAAATCCCTGACATTATCCCATACTCTCCTGTATCCGCATGTAGGTCTCATGTAAAAACATAAAAATGACACTAACTGGAAAGAAAATATTGCGCTCTAAAGTTAGACATTACATTACTAACTCTCTGAAATTTATTATTCCATGGCATGTGAAAAGAGGGGGGGGGGGGGGGGGAGGCGAAGAAAAACGAAGTCATCTTATGAAATAAAATGTTAGAAAATGCTCTCCGTATGGGCCAAATGGATGACATAAGCCAGAGACCTGTGCAAAATGCGGTGACGGGAAGAGTGTGTGCGTGGGGCTAAAGAAAAATAGGCACAGAAATAAAATAAAAAACGTCCCCGGATGCTTATATGCCCCGTCGTCATTTCCACATTAAATGAATGTGAACGCATCAATGCCATAAGAAGCTTTACCACTCAGACAGTTAGTCAGATGTATACACATCTCTCATATGTTATATCCGCGCCATACGTCGCTCCCACCCATCGCCTCATTTATCCCTTTTCTTATACACATCCGCCCCACATATATATCCCAGGATCCTTATAAGTGCGGCACGTACGTACGTGTACACATGTCGTCGACACGACAAAAAAAAAAAAAAGAAGCAGAGAAATGAATGAGTCAAATACATTTTAAACTGTTGACACCAGGCGCCCATCATCAAGGCTGATCGGTCGCGTCGTCGTCGGGCCAGCCCAAGAACGAGTCCTCGCCGAAGGATACAGAGACAACGTTTGGGATTTGTACAAATGAAAAAGCCTTTAGCAATAGAGGACGATTAGTTCTTACTTTCAGTACCGCCATACTTCTTGGAAGATTCCATCCCGCTAAGCCTATCCTGTCTAAGTCAATCATCGCCAGCAGCTGCCATTGTGTGGGCCACCCCCGCGCGTATATGGCCCATGTCTCGGCAGGCGCAAAAAAACAACAACAAGGAATCTTAAAAGGGATTCAAAAGAAATTCGCGGTGTGTGATTTATTTATTTTCTTTTTGCCGCACACCGCACCGCACTGCACCGCACCGCGGTTAAGGTGCTCCTCGGTGTTAGGCCCTTTCGTTTTCGTCTTTTCAAACGAGATGGGTGTCGAACTCGGGACCACCTTCCTGCTCCTCCCGCGTTAGCTTACGATGAAAGCCTTTTTTTTTGGCCCGGCGATATTTGTTCACCACTTTCTCTGCTATTGCTCGGAATAAAAGAAAACGATAGAAATATGGAAAGCGTCTTTTTATGCCTTAACAATGAGACAAATGTCTTTCGCCGCACCGGAGATAGGAGGGAAGTGTTTTTTTGAATTCGTGAAAATATGATTTTCCCTTTTCCTTTACCTTGTTCAGTTTTTTTTTGTTCTGGGGTGGCGCATACATTTTCAGCCTGCCAGCAAAGTAAGCCCCAAAATGGGGGGGAGGGGGAGGTGCGAGGCTGTGAAGAAGAGTGTTCACGCCACGCCGACTGGCTGTGAGATTTCAGATTGAAAGCAGAGGATTTCGCGAGTGGCGAGACCTGAACATTGTTTTGATTATTAATGGAGCATCATTTCATTGTTTCCACCACCCTTTAAGTTGGGAAGGAAAAGGAAGGGATAAAAAAGACGCAAAGTTACTTTTTCAATGCAAGGGATATCTTCCTGGCATTTTGTGTTGAATCCCATTTCGATCCATTTGACCCTCCCTCGACGTTTTGTTGCTTAGCTTCGGCGCTTTTTTTTGCGCTGCTTATTTTTACCTGTTTTCAGTAGGCCTGGCCTGGCCTGGCTTCACTTGCCTCTCCCCCCCCCCCGCCCCCCATCGGAATTTCACTTGACATTAAAGGATATTTACATATAATAGCTTTCGTTTAGTGAACGACAATAAATACAATGAAAAAGTGCAGATTCTCATAAGAAGGGCATAAAAGTAGAACGCAATTGTGTCTATGCGTAACGAACAGAACAATTGAAGATCAATTTCAACACACGAACCTTGCGCGATATCGGCATCCTAAATGCCTTGGCCTCGGATGAAGTGGTCACACTTGTAAACGCTGATTCATCCAATGCACAGACTTAGCGACCCCCCCAATACCCTTTAGTTCGAGCCAACCCGATCGAACCACTATTTCCCATGAAAAGGGGGCTGCCAGCCTAGGATGGGCGACTCCAATTTTTTTTTCTCTTTTTTGACCCCAGATTCGGACTTAGCGACCCCCCAATACCCTTTAGTTCGAGCCAACCCGATCGGAAAACGGGGCAGCTGTTTTGACTCTTTCGACTCTTTTTGAACGAATCTTTTTGTGCGGTTCGATTTTGTATTGCTCTTTTTTCCCTCCCTATCCCCTTCACCCTTTTCTATGTAAGATTCATTCAAAAGAGCGATACAAAATCGTATCGCACAAAAAGATTCGTCAAAAAGAGCGCCACGAAATCAACTCGCACAAAAAGATTCGGTCAAAAAGTGCGACGCCAAATTGACTCGCACAAAAAGATTCGTTCAAGCAGAGTCAAAAGAGTCAAAGCAGCCCGCCCCAGATTGGCTGCCCCGTTTTCATGGGAAATAGTGGTCCGATCGGGCTGGCTCGAACTAAAGGGTATTGGGGGGTCGCTAACTCCGAATCTGGGGTCAAAAAAAGAGAAAAAAAAAATTTGGGGTCGCCCATCCCAGATTGCCAGCCCCGCTTTCATGGGAAATAGTGATCCGATCGGGCTGGCTCGAACTAAAGCGTATTGGGGGGTCGCCAACTCCGAATCTGGGGTCAAAAAAGAAAAAAAAAGGTTGTGGTCGCCCATCTACGACTTTTATTGAATATGTTATTAGCCATGTTTCAGACTCTTTGCATGACTCTTTTTGAACGACTCATTGGAAAGAGTCAGAGCTTATGTGCTGGCACAGTGAAAAGAGTCTGATTGTTGCGCTCTACAAATCTACTTGGCCTGTTGCGTGCGATGTACACGAGCTAGATCAGCTCTTTACCAACAATTAATGGGACTTCCACCCGCAACCAGAGTAACTCCGCCTCGACCCTTCCAGGTGCCGGTGTCGACTTCTGTGGGCCATTCTGGGTGCACTACAAAGTACGAGGCAAGAGGCCGCACAAAGCCTATATCGCATCACACTGCTGCTTCCCCACAAAGGCAGTACATTCGGGGCTCATCAGTGACCCCGCCACAGACTGATTGAGTGCTAAGTACTTTGGGGACACTTTATTTGAATTACTCGTAGAATGCTTGCAGAAGAGACAAATTTCTCCCTCTCTTTCTTCAACGCACCACACAATATTACCGACCATCGCGTCGTCTCTCCTTCGTCCCTTCTTCAACAAAGCCATGCTAACGAGATCTCGGCGTGTCTAATTGTCTAATTGAAGGGTATGACGATAAGTCAGCAATATGATGGACGTACAGAAGGGATCAAGTGCGAATCCTCATTGACAGACAGACAGGCCAATATGACAAGGCATGCCGAGCATGGGGCGGGGGGATGAATGAAATATGCTCTGACTGAGCATATTTTCATCCCTGGTACTATACGAAACGGCATTGCTCCACGCCTTCGGTCCATTTCGTATATATTAGTATCGCCGGTAAATCCACCTCAATGCCACCCGTGTGTCTGTCGAGACGACAACGGCGAGGGTCGGGTCTTCGAAAGAAGGTCGGACAACAACACTCTACACTATACAGCATAAGGCTCTCGTGTCGAGCCGTGCCGAGAAGCTGTATAATTTTCAGAGTCATTCGTACACTTAACCCAGGGGAGACAACGAGGCGGGCTCTGTGCGCGCTACTGATTAAATAATGTAATGAATGTCGAGGAGTTCATATTTTCCTATTTCTCGCACCTCATCGTCCATTTGAGCAAACGTCCTTATGATGTAAACTTAACACCTTAACGACACAGCTTTGTGCAATAATTATGGTGCTTCGGCTCATTGCTTGCCGACATTCATCTTCACGTTCGCAGTCAGGATCGGAGCCGAGGACCAGCCGCAGGACCGCACTATAGATTGCTTGCCGGGGGAAGACGCAGGCAGTATAAATTCATGAGGCGGATGCTGGAGCCATTAAGGACTTGGCGAACGAACTGAATTGTGTGTCCCGGTGGTCCTTATTCGTCTTACCCGATTGTCTCTGCACTGTACCGACAAGACGGACGGACGGATGGACGACGATGACGATGATGAGGACGATGGTGCGGTTGTGTTAAACAAGCAGGTTTCCCCGATGGTTAAACGTCCCGGAACCTAACATCCTTCTATTTCTCTCTCTGTCTTTCGGCCGACCCATTTGCGATACTTTTTCATATTTTGCTGCGGTTTAATCCTAGTTACAGGAGCAAGTGTCGCGACATCGTTTAGTCAAGAGGGCAAATCAACAGCGGGCGAACGGAAAATCGCATTAATTTTTCATTGCGGACACGGACACGGTCACGACTACGGATGCGACGACCGACGTTCAGTTCAGGGGAGGATAGTTTCCTTTTTTTTTGTCGTTGTCCAAGAGGAGGCATTTAGCTGAATCCTTCGAGTGACTGGAGAGATTGTATGTAAGAGACTATTTCACAGGCACTTGATACCCTCCCGGGGCAATCATCATAATATGGATGGAGTAATACAGGACTTTACAGACATTACGGGGTTTTTATTATTTTAGGCTAGTTGGACGCGATAAGGCTCCTTTTTGGGCAACTTGATGTGAGATAAGATTTTTGTTTTGTGGTTGGTGTTGTTGTCGCTTAAGAACGCCTCCTCGTCCTCTCCTTGAATGTTGAGGCCAAGGAAGAATGTGACCTCGTTGGGCTTTTCCCACAATGAAATTGGTGTTAAATTTGCGGGGGCCTCTGGCCATTCAAACAGATGCCCGACGTCATGTGAAGTGCAATTACAAGCGCGGGGCACGTGTTGATGATGTTACACTCGATTCGAGACATGTCTGAGTTTAGTCTTGAGCACCAGCACCAGATTGGAGCTGCGCTAGGGTGGTCCTAGTACGCCTTCGTTGGATGATATGTTCGGTGGACGGAGCTGGAGTGCCGGATTGGAGCGAAGGTCTTGGATCGATCGTCTTGCCTCCTCAGTGTGTATCGATGGAATGGCAGTTTTGTAAGCTTCGTTATCGAACGGCACCCTCTTGAACATTTGGACCTCCCTCTTAAGGTCTCTTAGGTTACTTCTGATGTTTCTGGGTGGGGTGATGGTTAGGATGTTCGCTGTGACAGCACCCGACAAGATATTGCTTTGACAGCAGGAGGTTGTGTTGTTTGACTGGTAGAATGTTGGTTGCCTGGTGAAGGTGATCCTGGGAGGACATCAGATGACAGCCCGTCACGGTCCGAAAAGCAGCATTTTGACAGATCTGTATCTTCCTCCAGTAAGTGTTTTTGTGGTTCTCCGTTCACACAGGTGCAGTATAATTTGCCACAGATCGTAGTAAGCATGGTCTCTTAGAGGAGTTTATGGCCCCATTCTACTCGTCTGACCGTAAAGAGCCCGGGAATGTCGCTGCGTTTTGTATTGTTTTTCAGAGTCTGAAAAATGAATAGCAGGAAGTACTTCCCTCCATCCACCGTATACACTCTTAATTTCAAAAAGGACGCGACGTATGCATTATCCTTTATCAATCTGCCAACCGAAATTTTTTATTTGGTATGAAAACAAAATAATGAAATCTTACCAGCCAATACTCGTCTATATCCAGCTGTATATCAAGTTCATTAACTTGTGCCCGAAATTGGCCTAGGCTAGAAGAATGTGCGCTTCCCTCTGCTCCGTCCGTCCGTTCGTCCGTCCGTCCTTTCTCACGAGTCTCGTGTGTGATCCTTGTGCCTGTATGTCTGTCTCTACATTTCGATATGTCTCGTTTGTGTCTCCGCGCACTTGTTTCCTGTAACCCAAATTCCATCGACATCTATATACGCTCGATAACGATTCCAAGTCTGTGACTTCAATTTCTCATCCTCTTCCGATGATTTCTTCGCGTCTGACCGCTTCGCTCCGCTACATATCCTGGCTACGTGGTTTGTGCCCTTGATTCCGCAACACCGACCGTCACTAATTTGCCTCTACGTTTCCCATTAAAGCTTCCGAAATAAAGAGCACACTCTGTGTGTGGGTGTGTGTGTGTATGTGGATCCTTTTTTCAAAATCCCATCCTTTGGACCCCTCCACGGCGCGGCACGGCCGTCGCTCCCTACGACCAATGTCGACATTGAATGTTATGCTATTCCCGGGTTCATTAAGATACTGTCAGTGCGAAAATGTTGATTGGAGAGTTGTGTGTAGGGAGCGATGGTCAGGGACGACGATAGGATAGGATAGGAAAAGCGAGACCAGGGGTGGATGTCGACAGAAAGGATAACCACCAAGATGACGACAGAGAGCAACAACAGTGGCGATAGTAGGAAGAACAACAAAAGGACATGGCTCGGCCACAAAGTGAAGTTTTGTGGAATGGATGGATCATTATTTCCCTCTTGGGATATAAATCGTTTATTTTTCGTTGTGTCGATGTTTTGTTGTTATTATTATTTTTATTACCCTGGCTGTTGCCGATTTCTTGTACACTCTGCGTCGAGTTCTAATCAAGGATACTGGATTCCGATATCCTCTACGGACAGATATCTTCTTAGACAACAAAAGACACACTATGGACTAATGCCCAAATCCAATATACCATTTAGGGCCGTTTTCTCAATGTCTGGTGAAAGTTTTATCCTCGCAAAGAAACGATAAACGACGCCCATCCTCCAGTTTTAAACTTATCGGACGATAATTCCAATCAGCTCTGATACGAGCTGCTGAGATTTTGACAGCTAGAACTGTTCCGCTCGTTGGAGCGCTGCAGAATCGGAGAGAAGGCGAGGTGCGCGCGTGGCGTGCGGTGAGCCGGTGGAGAATGGTTAGAACCATAAAGCGATCATCTTCAAAATAATTTCGACCCTGTCCACTGGCTCACCGCGCGCTACGCGCGCACCTCGCCTTTCCGGTGTTTCTGCAGCGCTCCAAAGAGCACTGTCTCTTCTTTCGAAGCCCCTTCGTGGCTATGAGGCCCGGACACATCTCAAGGAAAGGGTCGAGATTATTTTGGAGATGATCCTTTTGTGGTTCTAATCCTTTTCCACTGGCTCACCGCGCGCTACGCGCGCACCTCGCTTTTCCTATACTTCTGCAGCGCTTCAAGGAAAACAGGAAAGCCAAGATGCGCGCGGTGGGCCACTGAAGAGGGGTTAAAACCACAAAAGGGTCATCTCTAAAATAATTTAGACATTTACCACTAGCTTAGCGCGCGCACCTCACTTTTCCGACGCTTCTGCAGCGCTACAAGGAGCGCTGCTCCTTCCTTCAAAGCCCTTTCGTGCCTGTGCCCTTTTTGGATCGCTGCTGAAGTACACGAAAGTCGAGGTGAGCTCATGGAAAGAGTTGAAATTATTTTGGAGATGGCCCTTTTGTGGTTTTAACTCTTCGCACCTGTCTCCTGGAGATGGGAAATTTTTTTAACATCTCCCTTTGTTGGATTCCGGCCCATAGTGGCTTCGACGGAAATTGCAAAGCGGATGAACTAGCTAGAAGAGGCTCTACTGGGGGGACCGGGTTTAGTCACTGCCATCTCGGGTGGCCTTTATCAGCCTGTAAATTGTTGACAAACAATGTCGCGTTGAGTGCTGCCAACACGAGGTGGAGTAATGGTAGCACTTGTAATGTTACTAGGCAACTTTGGCCTAGGATCGATCCCAACCGCTCTGAGGAGCTGCTGGCGTTGAATAGACGTAATCTACAGACTCTTGTGGGGGTGATTACAGGGCACTGCCTGATCGGCGAACATGCTAGGAGATTGGGGCTTCCACACAATGACCTCTGTAGGAGTTGCGAGGATGAGGAGGAGAGTACCTTTCATCTGTTATGCGGGTGATAGATAGATAGACGTGGGCGGCGTTTTCGCCGCTCGTTGCCCCTGTCCTTTACGCATTAATAAAAATTCATAGGCCTGGGGAAGGCAACACAAACAGGGGAGGCGAAAATGGGAAATAATAATAAAATGAGGCGATAAGGATGGAATGGTTGGTGGACGGCTATGGTGCCCTCGCGCTCGGATTGGGGTCTGGAATTAATGGGACCCTCGGCCTCTGGTTTCGTACCACCGACAGATCACTACTCATCAGGTGCTGCCTTCGATCTGCCGGTGGAAGCAGCACTACCAGAATATGGTTCATTACAGAGCCTCGAGGAGCTATCTGCGACCGTATGGCTTTCGCATCGCTGGTTGATCTGCCGGCGCGGAAACCGTATTGACAGTCAGACATCTGGCCTTCAAGACGAGCCTTCATCCTACGGACAAGAATCCTCTCCAGTGCTTTCCCAATCGTCAGAAGATGACTTATGTGACAATACGATGAAGGACAAGTCAAATCTTTGGTAGAGCCCTTCAGCAACACGATCAGCCGCACCTTTTTTAACTTTTCGGGAACAAAAAAGCACGGAAGCACTCTGTGAACGAACACTCTATATAGTTTGGAACGGCTCGGCAGATGTGTTTACACATCAGGCCAGTCATTCCGTCCAGTCCCGGCGACTTTCCACCCTTCTTTGAGCCTGCCTATACGAGCATCGGTGGAATTTCGTTCATGACATTGAGGAAGCGGTCCTTAACCATTTATCGTGACTTCGATTGTTGCCGCGTCGCACCGCATTTAAATGGAGGTTGGTAGGGGGGGTCTCATCCTTGGGTTGAATTGCTTCTCTCGGCCCTGGTCGCCGCCAAGGAACTAATTTTTACGAGATACAAAACATTATCGTTGCTCTTCAATCTCCGTCTTTGCCAGTTGCCGTAGTCATCGACTTCATGTTTGTGTGTGCTACTTATGGTCGCCCAGAGTGCGGTGCAGAAAGCAGAAGCAGAAAGCGGAAGCTCGTAAAAAAAAGGACAAAGTCAATCGGATCTTATTAGAGAGCCTCTCTCTCTCTCTCTCAGTTAGTCCGTTTGGCATTCAGATGTAGTTTCGCCCACGCTCTATTGCCATTTGTATTGTTTCGATGGAAACGTAGAGGTGTTTAATTCAGTTAAATAACGTGCATCAGACGATCCAGGATAATGGCCATAGTCATCGGCCAAATCTTAGCCCGCACTTGCCCCGCGAATGAGCTGCTCTGAGATACGTTTAATAAATTTCCGACAGAGCGAGCTAATAAGAAGAAAAGAGGATGATGATAGGGCTGGGGTGTGCACAGCCAAATTGATACCATTAACGATTGCCAGGCTATTATTAAATCGGATATCACAGAACGGATTTGTGGAGGATGGACGAAACGTTTGTACACAGAGAGGTGCGCCTAAGACGGAAAGGATGCTGCCTCCATCCTCGGCATGTACACCGGAATAGAAGGGCGAAACAACAACATGGAATTAATTACCGCAATGTAAATAAAGCTGTTCTTCACATTTGCGTTCACCCCACTCCCACTGTCCGCCGCCCCCACTCTTATCGTCCAGTAGATATGAATTAGCTTTGTGTATGCGATTTTCGACAGGAACATTTATCATTCCCTTAAATGGTTTGACTGTAATAAAATATGGAAACATTTTTTCCTCTTTCGCTGTACGCCGCTTTCTCCTTCTTCCTCTCCCTCCCCTTTTGTGATCAAAGCCGTAAACGGATTAGGTATCGCTATTAAAACCTTTGGCGCCCAACGTGGGTCCACTTGTGTTTTAAACTTGGGGGAATTTTTTCTCGTAGCATTTGAAAGGGATTACAATTTTTTTGGCGCCCAATGCGAGCCCACTTATGTCCTAAACTTGAGAAAATATTATTTTTAAGCATTTGAAGGATGATTGACGTCTATAACGGTATTAGTATTGCAACATTTTTGGCACCCACTTGTGCTTTAAACTTGAAGGAATTTTTTTTCGAAGCCTTTGGGTGGTAGTGAAATTTTTTGGCGCCCAATGTGAGCCCGCTTGTTTCTTAAACTCCATGAAAAATTGTTTACAAGCATTTGAAACATTATTGGCGCGTATAACGGTATCGGTATCGCACGTTTCGGCGCCCAACGTGAGTCCACTTGTGTTTTAAATTTAAAGAATGTGTTTTTTCGAAGCATTTGAAAGTTATTGCAACTTTAAAGTGCCCAATGCGAGCCCAATTGTGTCTTAAACTTGAGGAAATATATTTTCAAGCACTTGAAAGATGATTGACGCGGATACCGGTATCAGTATTGCAACTTTCGGCGCTCGACGCGGTGCCCACTTGTGTTTTAAACTTGTAGGATTTTTTATCGAAGCAGGTATTGCAACTTTTTGGCGCCCAATGTGAGCCCATTTGTGTCTTAAACTTGAGGCAATATAATTTTCAAGCATTTGAAAGATTATTGGCGCGTATACGGGTATCGGTATCAGAAGCTTCGGCGCCGACGTGGGTCCACTTGTGTTTTAAACTTAAAAGAATTTTTTCTCGAATCACTTAAAAGGTATTGCAAATTTTGGCCACCAATGTGAGCCCAATTGTGTCTTAAGCTTCAGGAAATATTATCTTCAAGTATTTGGCGGATGATTAGCGCGTGAAGCGGTATCGGTATTGAAAGAATTGGCGCCCAACGTAGGATTTTTTTTATCGAAGCATTTGAAAGGTATTGCAAATTTTGGCGCTCAGTGTGAGCACACTTGTTGCTTAAACTTAAAGAAAAAATTTTTGCCAGCATTTCAAGGGTGATTAACGTGTATAACGGTATCGGCGAGATGCGATGCGGTGAGTCAGCGTAAAGGGTTGAAGTTCGAAAAATCATCAAAAATCGCCGAAAGGCGAGAAGGGTTAAAACCGCAAAACCATCATCTTCAAAATAATTTCGACCCTTTCCGAACTTCCGCAGCGCTCCCAAGAGCACACAGGCACGAAAGGGCTTTGAAGAAACGGGCAGTGTTCCTTGGAGCGCTGTAGAAGCGTAGGAAAAGTAAGGCGCGTGGTAAGTTAGTGGTAGTTGCCGAAATTATTTTAGAGTTGATCCTTTTGTGGTTTTAACCCTTCTCGAGTGGCTCACGGCGTGCACCTCGCCTTTTCTGTTCTCATTGGAGTGCTGCAGAAGCATAGGAAAGGCGAGGTGCGCGCGTAGCGCGCGGTGAGCCAATCGAGAAAGGTTAGAACTACAAAAGGATCACTTTCAAAATAATTTCGACCCTTTCCACGTGCTCACCGCGTGCTACGTGCGCACCTCGCCTTTCCTGTACTTGAGCAGTGCTCCAAAAAGTATACAGCCACGAATGGAATTCAAAGACTGGATCAACCCCTAGACCTAGGATCAAGCAGCGCAGGATGCCTCTCATTGGATTAAGGCAGCGTTACACCTCGCAGTAGACGGTTTTGTGATAAGGCAGCGCTCCTTGGAGCTGCTAAAATATTACTATTTATTCGACTGAGTGAGTGCGTAAGGCTTCCAAAGGAAATCAGAGACTGGATCAACGCCCAGACCTACGACCAAGCAGCGAACGATGCCTTTTAACTGATTAAGGAAGCGTTACACTTCGCAGTGGGCGATTTAGGACAAGGCAGCGCTCCTTGCAGCGTTTTTTAAATATTACTAAGACGAGGTGCGCGCAAAGCGCGCGGTGAGCCCGAGGGGAAGTACTCGAACTTTATACGATTTGTCTAGAGCGCCTTAAAGTCCCATGAGAGTACGTAAGGCTTCCAATGGAATTCAGAGACTGGATCAACGCCCAGACCTACGACCAAGCAGCGAAAGATGCCTCTCAACTGATTAAGGAAGCGTTACGCCTCGCAGTAGGCCATTTAGGACAAGGCAGCGCTCCTTGGAGCGCTGCTAAAATATCACTAAGGCGAGGTGCGCGCGAAGCGCGCGGTGAGCCCGAGGCGAATAACTCGAACTTAATGCGACTCGTCTAGAGGGTACGAAAGGCTTCCAATGGAATTCAGAGATTGGATTAACGCCCAGACCTACGACTAAGCAGCAAAAAACGCCTCTCAGCTGATTAAGGAAGCCTTACACCTCGCAGTGGGCGACTAAGGACTAAGGCTAAAATATATCAAAGGCGAGGTATCGACAAAATAAAAAAAAAAAAAACAAAAAAAAAAAATTAAATTTCCCAAAAGCACACAAAATCCCCTAACACAAAATTTCAGTAATAAAATCTCCAAAATCCCCCCAAACACAAAATCTCCAAAAACTCAAAATCTCCAAAAACTCAAAATCTCCAAAAACTCAAAATCTCCAAACACTCAAAACCCCCTAAACTAACTAAACTAAATATTCGTGCGTTCTTGTCGATGTACAATCCGAAAAAGGCATAGGCCCGTTTTCTCAATGTTCAGTTAAAATTTAAGCCCGAGATAAAATTTGTTGTTGTCGTTTTCCCTGTAAAATTTGACAGATGGGTACGTTCAATGTCTGTTTAACTGGAGTTTAAATTTTAATCAGATATTGAGAAAACGGGCCTAAGACTTGTTATTTATTTGACTTGTACATATTCTCAATAATTCTTAAGATAGTCGTTCACAATTATGATAAACTCAAGCACAAATTTTCACCCTGATCGTGGGCTTACTCCAACGCCAGGGATCCTCGTTAAAGTCGCAGGAGATGAGTCGAAAATTAAAAAAAAAAAAATCATAAAATTGACCCACACTATTCATAGATGCGCCTCGGTTATAACCAAAATTTAAACCTCTTTTTCTTCTTCATTTTCAGATAATTCCCCCAGGACGTCATAGCCACAAAACAAAGGACTAACACGTTTTCACTCTAATCCTCTTCTAATAATGCGCCACCAAAGTGACTGACTGCTACGAATAACGAACTATTAAAATAGATGTCAGCCACTTAAGGCTCATCCCTGCCTCCAACAAACTAGTGCAAACGAGAACGAGATAGACAAAAAAAGGAATATTGAAATAAACACAAAATACTCTCTCGCTCTCTCTCTCTCCTCCGGGGGGACGACAGACGGTGCGTGACGCGGTGCGGTCGGTCGGCGGGGCGCCATTTCGCCCGGGACGAAGGAATATGAAATGATTTACTCCCTCATTTTGGGTCCATTAATTCACGAGTGAGAGGAGCGTAAAAAATTCACGACAACGACGAGGACGACCGAAAAAAAAAACGTAAGGCGCAATGAAACAGGAAAACCTGATGATACGATGCCATCAACAACAGCAGCAACAAAAACACGACGAGAAACAGGACGAATATCAGCAGCAATATAATTTGCATATTTCCAATGAAATTCCATACGAAAATTCAAATAAAAATCACCAGAATGGGGCATGAATCCACCAAGGATAATAAAAGCCGAAAGAAACAAAAAATTATTTCAATCTTCTGAAATTTCGCTTAGAAAAAAATTATTCAGCGGCACCAGCAGCACCATAAGGACATCCAGCATTATTACTATTGTCCCCCGGTGTGCGTGTTAGCACTCGTACAGATGCGATTCGATTCAGTTTGCATCATCTCTCTCTATTCTTTGATACGACAGTTCTAATGTAACATGTAAAAAAAAATGTATTAAGAACAGACAGTCCGCATGCACTACAGATATACAAGAAACGGCAAAAGGAAAAACATAAAATCAAAACATTTTCATTGTGTGTCTCTGCGCTCGAGTTTTTCGTAAACGAAATGTCCAGCACGGCGGTTAAAGCGTGGGTAAAAAACGTCTAAAAACAAGCAAAACATCTTGTGCATAATATCGCAAAAAAATTCTCTTAAATGTCGTGGGACTATTGCTCGAAGAACGTGTGAATGCCTAAAAATGCAGCAAAGGATAAAAGGATAAAACGACATTTTTTAATGCCTCTTAATTACGAATGCTACACCATCACCACCGCCACACTTAAAGTACGAGCAGCACAGCATAAGGTGGCAATCAAAAATATCTTCGCAAATGTCTATGCTTAATAATACAAAAAAAAAACCGATAAAAGGATAAAAAGGACATCGGTTAATGTCTCTTAATAAAAAAAAAATCCGAAAAGTTTATCTATTGTGCGTTTTCTTGTATTGTCGAACATAACACACAAAAATCGTGCACATCATACTATGCCTGAAGATGCCAGCAAGAAGGACAAAAGGATAATTACGAATGCTTCACAGCCAACGCCATTACCACCACCGCCACACTTAAAGTACGATCAACAAAGCGTAAGGTGGCAATCGAACAAATTCTTCGCACATAACTAGGCGTAGAAATGCAAAAAAGAACAAAAGGATAAAAAGGACATTTTTTTAATGCCTCTTAGTTCCAAACAGCAGAGCATAAGGTGTCAACCGAGATCTTCTTCGCCTCGGCAATTTGTCATGTTTCAAAATCAAAATTTTCCTATCATTGAACTGAATGCCCAACACACAGAGATTCCAGTGAAATTGATTAAATTAAATTATACAAAAACTTTAATTGAACTAAAATCAAATAAATACAAAAAGGAAAAGTAACTAAATCAAAGAAAAACAAACGAAAACCCTAAAAAAGAGCAGAGCGCAGTTTCCGAGACAGAGTAACATAACACGGAAAATAATATTAATAAAAAAAATTCAAAAATAAATATATAAAAAATAGTTAATGCATATATAACGGGAACGGCAAAGTGTTATAGTGAATTCAAAGGGCGAAAAGTGTTTATGTAAAATATCCTTTTATATATATATATAAATAATATTCAAAGTGAATGTATGATATGGGAACAATTAATATTGTAGCACCCATTTATTTTGTTTTATACGTGACCGTATGTTTTTATTGTGTCGTCGTTGTTGTTGAGGCTGTATCGTCAAATGGTGAGTACCCAAAGTTTTGTTCTTTTTTTCGTCTGAAAATCAAATTTTTAAAGTTTTCTCTTTAATGAAATTTAATGAAAATTAACGAAAAGCGTGAGTGTGTAGCACTCTTTACTACAAGTTGATTGTTGTGGTAGCGGTGCTTCTTGCATCAACGGGGCTTGGAGGCTCTTGGCCGTTGAAAAACGATGTGAAGAACTGGCTGCCGCAGGAACGACTACAAGTTGGTCCTTCGTTTCGGTTAGGTTAGGCTAGATTCGGTGGCAGCTTAACGGCTTCGCATAGACCGGTTGGGTCCATAGCGATATCCATACCCATTTACGTTCCGGTGTTAGTCTTAGTTGAGCTCGAAGGATCATCTGACTCATTAGCGAAGCCGCTAAAAACTTCTCAAGTTGAGACCAGCAACTCAACTTCTAGTAGGTCCTTGATAAAGTAGATCCCCAGGGCATTTTCATCTTTAGCCGCACAGAAGGTGCCTTAAAGTTTCCCCCGTATTTGTTGTTGCTAATTGCCTTGACCTCTCCCCGGGGACATGGACGCGTCAATAGCTCTTGCATTTTTCTATGATCTTTTGACGTTTCGATAGCATATCTGCGCACAGCCAACCACAAAAAGGATCATGTCAAAAATAATTCCGATCCTTTCCACTGGCTCACCGCGCGCTAGGCGCGCACCTCGCCTTTCCTGTACTGTACCAGCGCTCCGAGGAAACGCTGCACTACCAGTAAAGACCTTTGAGGTGTGTCCAAGCCTCAAAGCTACGAAGGAAGAGCCAGCGCTCCTTGGAGAGCTTTAGAAGTACAAGAAGGGCAAGGTACGCGCGTAGCGCGCGGTGAGCCACTGAAAAAAAAAAATTTAAAACAACAAAAGGATCATCTCCAAAATAATTTCGACCCTTTCCACTGGCTAACCGCTCCGCATCGTCTTTCCCTTACTTTAGCAGCGCTCCAAGGAGCGCTGTGTCATCAGTAAAGACCCTTGAGGTGTGTCCGAGCCTCACAGTTACGAAGGAGCTTCGAACGAAGAGGCAGGGCTGCAGAATGGAAAGTGTATTAAAAGTCAGTAAAGACTCTTGAGGTGTGTCCGGGCCTCACAGCCACGACGTGGCTTCGAGGGAAGAGGCAGCGCTTCTTTGAGCGTTCCAGAAGCACACGAAAGGCGAGGTGCGCGCGTAGCGTGTGGTGAGCCAATGGAGAAGGGTTAGAACCACAAAAAGATCATCTCCAAAAAAGTTTCGACACCTACTGCTGGCTTTCCCGTGTTTCTGAAGCGTTTCAAGAAGCACTGCCTCTTCTGTCGAAGCCCCTTCATGGCTGTGAGGGTCGGACACACCTCAAGGGTTTTAACTGAATTTTGCGACTGTTTCCACTGACTCACCGCGCGCTACGCGTTCACCTCGCCTTTCCTGTACTTCCGCAGCGCCCCGAAGAGCGCTGTCTCTTCATTCGAAACCCCATTCTGGCTGTGAGGCTTACTGAATTTTACTACTGTTTCCACTGGCTCAGCCTTTCCTGTATTTCAGCAGTGCCCCAAAGAGCACACAGCCTCGAAGGGTCTTCCAGGGAAGAGGCAGCGCTCCATGGAGCTCTGCAGCATGGGAAAGGCGGGGTGCGCGCAGTAAGCCAGTGGGAAGAGTCAAAACTATTTTGGAGATGATTCTTTTATGGTTTAAACCCCTCACTGGCTCACTTCGCCCCTCTTGTACTTCAGCAAGCCCGAGAGCCTATGCGGATGATACAGCGCTCTTTGGATTTTTATCATTTTTGACGATTTCTGATGAATTTTGTAAATTTTTGACAATTTTGCACGAAACTCGATGATTTTAGCTTATTTGTGTTATTTTTTCGACTTTTTGACGACTTTTGTTGGTTTTTCATCATCATCGTGGCGCGATAGCCCGACGTCGGGCCTTGGCCGCCTTTGTTGGTTTTTAGCGATTTTCAATATTTGACGATTTTTAGTGACTTTTGGCGATTTTGGAAGCTTTCGGACGATTGTTTTGGCGATTATGGACAGTTTTTGATGTTTTTGACAATTTTTGACGATTTTTTGAGGACTTTTGGTGATTGCTGTTGATTTTTGATGATTTTTGGCAATATTTGACTATTTTTGATGATCTTTGACAATTTTTAAAGTTTTTGGACGATTTATTTGACGATTGTTGACTGCTTCTGATGATTTTGGTGAATTTGACGATTTATGAGTTTTTTCTTGATTTTTGATAATGTTTTGACGATTTTTGAATATGTTTGATGATTTTAGATCGTTTCGACAACATTCGATTTTTTCCTTTTTCGATTTTTCGGTAATTCTTAACAATTTTTGGATGATTTCGTTCGATTTTTCATAACTTTTGTTGGTTTTTGTGGGACTTGTCACGATTTTTGATGATTTTTTACGAATTTTTGTGACTTTTAATGGTTTTTGGATGTTTCCGGCGCCCCATATAGGCTAACGTCCAAATTTGGCAACCTGAGAGCTGTAGAGTTAAGCA
The DNA here is from genome assembly GCA_964017055.1 of Chloromyia formosa. Lineage (NCBI taxonomy): Eukaryota > Metazoa > Arthropoda > Insecta > Diptera > Stratiomyidae > Chloromyia > Chloromyia formosa. Next base: position 1,265,259 of record OZ024819.1, read on the forward strand.
TCATATTGATGTCCCGTTTCTTCAATGAACTGGGCGCGCTCATACCCAAAATACCATGTCAAATTGTCTTGACCTGATTTTTGACAATTATTTTTGATGTTTTTTGACTTGACAAGTCTTAAACCGGCCATTTACGTTCGGGCTTACCTTGAGGTATACCTGCACAGCAACAACTGTACTGGTCTTGACGCCTGTGCAGGTCGGGACCTGTGCAGGTATACCTCAAGGTAAACATGAACGTGATTTTAACCCATCTCCAGTGGCTCACCGGGCGCCACGTTGTGCTTCTGCTCCATGGAGCACTGCCTTTTCTGTTGAAGCCCGCTCGTGGCTGTGAGGCTCGGACACACCTCAGGGGTCTTTACTGAACTTTTCGACTGTTTCCACTTGAACTTCAGCAGCGCTCCAAAGTGCACACAGCCTCGAAGGGGCTTCGAGGGAAGAGGCAGCGCTCCTTGGAGCTTTGCGGAGGCATAGGAACATTTGACCATCTATCAGACCCAGCCATTAGACGCATACGACCACGCATTAGACCGTCTATTAAGCTGCTCAGGGTGGAGATCAGTAGTTAGTATGACTTCTGTCTGGCCCATAAAATTGAAATGGACAATCGACTACGCGCGATACTTGGTCGCAAGTTTCTATAGTGCCCCCCTGGGAATTGGTAGTTGGCAAAAGGGATGATACGTTTCGATTTTCTCCGGTTACTTACCGGCGATTCTTTGTTACAGCCTACGAAAAGGAGAGGCCCTTTCAGTTGCTGTTGTAGAAAAACAACGAATCCTTAGACTACTAAAGAACAACTGGAAGGGTCCTTCTACATGTCTTTACCAGCGATTGGAAATCGCGGAGAGCCCCAGATGGAAGCACAACATTTTTACAACCATGTGAAACTTTTGCACAAAATACTGAAATGGATATTGAAATGTAATGACCCGCAACGCGGACCATAATGTTCCGGAGACCAACCGACCAGATTCCCATTAAATTGCCCCTCGCCCCCCTTCTATGCCCACTTTCCGTGCACTCTTTCTGTCGACTAAATGTTTCTCTGCCCGTTCCAAACACATTAGGCAAATCAAATAGGAATGCTGCTCTCGAATTACCCCTATAACATTATCGTCCTCATCGAAACAGCCATTAGTTTCTATTATTCGAAATGTTTCGAGACCAAAATTTGTTTCTTTCCTGTCAGGCTCGATGCCTTTACAAGTCCTCTACAAAACGTTTTTCAAGTGTTTCGCGTCACACGACATCGAACCGGTTGGCCTCGAGCAAGCCTTCAGGCTTCAGTGTACGCTACCACTGGAGCAGACGCTCCGGGGGGAGATGGCCTCAGTGTATGCTACCACTGGGACAGACACCCGGGGAGGGAGGCCTCAGTGTACGCTACCACTGGAGCAGACGCCCCCGGGGGGTGGATGGGTTAAAACTCGCGTGATTTTCAATATAGCGCACGATGAACAACAAAAGGACATAAGGAATACTTGAAAAGTCAGTCGGCCGAGAAGGCACTGAAACAGACCTAGCTGCGGCCCTCACTTCCGCGTCACGCTTCATAAAATTAACCCCGAGAATAAATCGAAATTGTAATCATCGTGACCGTCCAAAACTATTGTGTTATATTCTAATCCCTCCGGCCCGGGTTACGGCAAGGATATCTCACCCGAAATTTCTCTTGTGTGCGGTGTTCCGGCTTAAAAGTCACACCATGCCATGCCATGCCACGCTGCTGCCGCGGAATGGTTCTGTGTGTGGACCCAAAGGACTCACTAACCATCGCACTATATCCTTTTTTTTTCTTGTTTTGTTTCGAAAGGGCCCAGCAGCGCGTCGCGGCCTTGTCGAGCCGCTCTCCTGCCGCCTTAAAACAATTTCGCCAATTTTGCAATTTCCCTCTGTGTGGATATTAAACCCGATCCTTACGTGTCCCGGATGTGGTGGTGGGTGGCGTGTCATAAATTGGACGTGGAACGGGGGCGACGGTGGTGGATGATTTCAAAATAGCCGGGATCAACGTGCATTTCATTCGGGGATTCACTCGTTGGGAAGAGGATGCCACAACGAGGCATGTGGATATGGAGGCAACCTTTTGCGCGCCATACTCATTTCGTTTATTGTGTGATTTTAGAGCGAGATTGAATCTGAATCCGTTGCCCAATTGTTTCGGCGCGCGGCGAGGGGGCTGGAGGGCGAGAGTGGTCCTTTCAGTCATGTTACTAATTTGTCGGCAACATCCCTCACTCGACATCGGAGTAAGTTCATTTTTCATGTGCGATGCTTGCTCATTTTCTATTTTTACACAGTCCACTAAAGAGCAACAGAGGATTTTGGGTGTTGGGTGTTGGATGTGTAGAGGGAAGAAGGTGTTTGTGCCACGGAGACAGGAAGGTCTTCAATCTTCCTCCGGCAGAGATAACACACTCGACCATCATCAACCATCACAGTACACAAAAATATGCCTGCGAAAATGTAACGAGCTCAAGATTCGCTTAGTTGGTCCTAAGTTCCTGTGCCCTGTGTGGATGGGTGTTTCACATATTGTTCGTTTTATTTTTTTGTTTCCTGTTGGATGTCTTCCATTCGGTAGTACACGGATTCCGTGCTCGTCCTTGGGTGTTTGCCTCATCCCGATAATACCCAACACCCACTCTTCGGTGTTTACCTCATAATCCCGCCAACACCCAACACCCAAATCCATCTCCACATTTCGTTTTGCACGAAAAAAAAACGAGAAAAATAAAAATCACATTCAATGCCTTCTCGGCAAATATTCTGAATTGTATCTTTGTGTATTCTGTTTTGAATGGGTTCAGTTCAGTACGGGATTCATATATGGTTCGGTGTTGGCATTGTTCCTCTTCCTTTTTTTTTGAGTTATCATCTTCTCTTTCGGTTGAGCGCTGCGTTTTTTTTTATAAGGGCCATTTTCACTTCTATAATTTTTTGATTTTTATTTCATTTGATTTATTTTTGATGCTTTTTTTCGCCAACCGCGCGTATTGGGGGCGTTCAATGTGTGTAGGCGTAATACCAAAGTTCAATAGATGCGTTGAAAACGGCCGTGTTCCATTTCATCACACAGTTTCCAGTTGAGCTCGAATTTTTTTAGGACGCGTAGTTGAAGAGTTGAAACACGAAGAGATTATTTTGTATCCTTACTCTGGTTTAGATTCGAGGTCGCGAATGTAGGGGATGACACTATTATATAAATAGAAGCCTCTTCGCGCACACCTCGCCCTTCATATATTTTGTCCTTTAACAAAAAGGATCGTCGCTTGTGTGACTCTAATCCGCGCCGTCAGCCAGTGAGGATGGATGTGCGTCTCATAAGCGACGATCCTGATCCTTTAAGAGGAAGGTAGCGGTCCAAGGAGCGAGGTGCCCGCGAAGCGATGAGGAAGGATTAGAGTCTCATAAGGGACGACCCTTGCCTTTTAGTAGCAGGGCAACGCTCTAAGGCCGTTATGAGACACGCTATTATGAAGATAAAAGCCCTTTTACGGGGCTCATCGTGCGCTTTGCGCGCACCTCGTTTTCTCTGGAGCACTGCGAGGGCGAGCCAATGAGGAAGGACGAGCGTCTCATAAGTGACGATCCTATGGTCCTTTACGAACAAGGTAGCGGTCGGAAGGGTGTTGCTGAAATATATGAAAATCGAGGCGACTTTCCACCTCGTCCTGTTCGCCGTCATCGCCTTCAACTGTCTCCACGATTTGCCTAATGACTTACCCTCGACCACAACTGATTTTCTCCATGTGTTTCTGGGTTGTTGAATGCGGTGACTTGTATCGGTTCTCTGCGGGTTCCAATCGAGGGCCTGTTTAGCAATATTTTCCGACCCTTTTCGAAGTGTGTGACCGATCACCATTGCCACTTTTGCCTTTTTATGGAGGTGTCTATCCTTTCCTGGCCAGTAATGAACAGGAGGTCATCGTTAGAAATGACATCCGGCCAGCGTATGTGTAGGATGTGCCGTTCACGAAAATTTGCAGTCTAGTTGTTATCGCCCTGGTCACCTTCTAAATTGAACAGCCATAAAGAAGCACGGATTTTACATTAATTTCGAAGATCCTGAGTTTGGTGCGTCTGGAGATGTTGTTCTTTTGCCAGAAAGGGGTCAAATTGAAAAAAGCTGCCCCAGCCTTTTTCATGCGAGACTGATGTACTGATGCATCCGCGCTCCACTATCAGCTGGGAAGAGTATTGAGTATGGATTATGGATCTTTCGGTAAGGACGAAACGAACTTCTTGAACCGCGGTCTGGAGTACCGTTCCCGGCATTTTGAGTCCATCGGTCCGTCCAGGACGAAAAAACGTTGTTGGGAATGACGCGAAACGTAAACCAAACCTGGAAAATACGAGTAGCACATCCTCTGAACATAAGGGGCATATAGGACGTAAAGGACATAAGAAGGAAACAAAGGACACATAGTAATTTCAACGGCCCATTTGTTCAAGGATGCAAACCGAATGATTTACTTTCAATTTGGGATTGAAATTTTTCAAAGTAAATCATAGACAATTTGAAGGTATATGGATGAAGTGTATTTGCATGGCACGGAGGGCCAAAACCGAATCATGAACATTATCAGTTTTTGCGCCATTTATTAGACTGTCCACGCTTTGACATGCCGAGACAATCCTATCAATCTTCGTTAATCTTTCCGGCAAGGATGTTTTCATTTTCCAAACAATGGCAAAAGTAGTTTCTTCTGTAACTTCCTACGGAGAGCTCGTAAAAAGCGGGTCGTGTGATTAAATTTGGAGTGACTGTAGGACATATCCGCTGCATGTCCGAAATGTCCTTATATTGTGCTCGCTCGTGATTCTTCTGTGTGTAATGTTTTTGCAATAATTTAGACGAGGCGCGCTGTGGCCAAAGGAGCGGGAATTATCCGACTCTAGTGGTCGTAAATTAGAGGACGAACGAACAGACAGTACACGTTTAAAGCACCGACAGCAGCAATGTCGGTCATGTCAGCTTGATGATGCTTTCTTATACGAGAACGTAGAGAGAGAGTCTTGAAAGCATTTTGATGTAATATGAATTCAATTCGACATAAAGGTTTTTTTTTTTTGGAAACATTTAACAGATTTCTGTTGTGTTTAGCATATGAGAGTCTGTTCCCGGTTTCGGCCCTCCGTCCTCACTTGCCGGTACGTCAAAACAAAGCCTCAAACTAAACGTGTCGCGAGATATATCTGTAATATGGTAGAGCGCATAGGGTGAGACAGGGAAATGCTCATATTCGCGCGCGAAGTAGTCACTCAGGTTTTACAGAAATGATAATGTAATATTCCATTTGAAACGTATTAAACCTGAAGCTTCAAAGTGTCTAGGCTTTGCCCAATTTTTTCCTTATTGTCTGTTCGTCACCCGCCGCGTCGTCCCCGCATTCCCAACACACATCTTCGGCGGCAACTTTGTCCTTGTTGTGCGTAGCACCGCATGTGAGTGTGCAGGCGCTGCACGAAGCCCCCGGGCAAGCGGAAGACCATATTGTATTCTCGTATGTCTACGGACGTATCATATCATCCCGCCATTCCACATACAATTCGTATGGGATATGGCAAAAATAACTGCCAGGACACACGACGACATAACGACGAGCATATAATGTTATACAAGAACCCGAAAAACGCGTGTTCCTTTCGCTCCTCCGAATATATTATTCCACACAATTTACTTCGTTTTCGGCTCGAACGCCGAGAGAGAGAGTGAGAGAGATCCCCCCGGCGGGGGCCAGGCTGTGTCGGGATGTGTGCTTTGCTTTTGTTCTTGATGGGTGGCCGTGTGGACGTCCTCGTCACCAGGCAAGATTCAACCATGCCCCATCATGGATAGGCAAATGATACGAAGCGCTGAGGATAGTAACATATTTCGCCCCACGTATCAACTTAAAACATATTCAACACATTACCCACTCATATGCATATTTTGTCCTACGCTGGAATATATCGGAAGATACAAAAATCTCGGATGAGGCGCGAAGGATGCGTACATACGAAACAAAAACGATAGACACCATCGACGCGACGCGATGAGGCGAAAATCAGAAAAGAAAGGCAAAAATAAAGAAATTTATTGTCGAATCAGGAAGTTTGTGTGGTAAGCGCTTAATTTCCTACACTTGAGGTGATATCCTATCAGAGAAAAAAAAAAGACATGAGAAAAGAAAGATGCGTACATGGAAATTCCCGGGAGGCTGTCTGATACTTGGATTAAACGCACCGTAAAAGAAGAAGAACGAACAACAAAAAAAAAAAGTACGGAAACAAAGTTTGGCAAAGTTTGATGGTAAAACCAATTTAGGTATCCTCAAGGCTATCCCTACGATGATACATACGATGATGCGCCCACTTTTTGCATCATGTTACTTCGGTTTATTGTCGGCGATAGGCAAATTAGATACAGTAACCGCCCTCTGTGGCATAGCACTTTAAATTATTTTCAATAGCACGGAATAGATAGGGGTCCAAGAGCAATCTCTCAGTTGAGCTATCAATTGAGCCATCAGTTGTGCTCTCTGTTGAGCTGCTATTTGAGCTATGAATTGAGCCATCATCATTGTTATAGTAGGGGGGAAATCTGACATAAGGTACAGCCTAGTACACTCGGTAATGTCAGATTTTTACTGGCTAGACCTTGAACACCTACTGGCCTCATAGCCATGTTGCGAGACAACCTTTCGGTACTACTTCACAGGCCTTTGATTTTTTTCAACAGCGCTTATATAAGGATTGTCCCTTATACAACTCGTATCCTTCCAAAGAGTTCTTAAAGGACATGGATCATCCCTTACGTAACTCTTATCCTTTCCCATTGCCTTACCTCGCTTCGCGCGCACACCGCCATTCATATGTCATAGTCATTTCGCCATTCATTTGTTTCAGCGGTGCTCCAAGGAGTGCTTCCTTTTACCTAAATGTCCGCTAGCGAAGTGTGGTGCTGCCTCTGTGCGTTCAGGACCTCCCTTTCTGACTAGACTCCGATTAAGGGGGAAGCGGGACCTATGAATTTATGGACAGAGCAAAAATTCACAAAGATGGCAGCAAATGAGGTCTCTTCACTGGCCTTTGAAACGAACTTACCTGAAATAGTAACGGTAAATTTATGAGTATAGCAGGGTAAAAACGTGACGAGACAATCTTTTGCTTTTATTTCGCAAAAGAAATCGTAAACATTAGAGCAGCCATTTTCCGCCCAGAGCGTTGACAAAATGAATTAAAATGCTGTCTCTCCACTCGACGACGCCTCTTAAGCAAGCTTATGTAAAAAGTAAAAATAACGGTAAAGTCACGTATAAAATATGAAAAAAAGTTATGAGACAATCACGCCGTTACTCGACAGGAGAAATCAGAAGCATTGGATCGGCCGTTTCCCAACGGGAACGCGTTGACAAAACTGACAAATTACGTCTCTTCACTTGCTTACACGCCTCTGAAATGAAATTATCAAAAATAGAAAAATTAACGGTAAATTTACGGATAAAAGATAGAAAAAAAGTTATGCGACAATCACGCCGTTACTCGACAGAAGAAATCACAAACATTGGATTGGCTCTTTTTCAACCAGAACGTTGGCGAAATTATCCAAAATGAAGGCTCTCTTTACGTGACGACGCCTCTCAATGAAATTATCAAAAATAGAAAAATTAACGGTAAATTTCCGGGTAAAAGATAAAAAAAAAGTGATTAGACAATCACGCCGTTATTTCGCAAAAGAAATTGCAAACATTGAACCTGCCGTCTTTCGACCGGAACTCGTTGACAAAGTGAGCCAAATTAATCGGCGCTTCAAACTGTTGATTGGCAGTTAGGGCTTTTAAACGTTTATATCGTAAAAACGCTTGGGAATTTTGCCGTATAGTTTTCAGTACCAGATTAGAAAACTAGGCGCATTCACTTCGTCTAGTAAATTAAAGAAACTTTCGAACAAGTTTTGCGATGAAAATTGAGGGCGAAAAACGATGTCCCTAGCAGATCAGTATCTGATTGCCTGCTCGATTACCATGAGGTTAAATTATGGGTCGCCTATCTCTCTCTATCTCTGAATTGCCCTAACCCCTTGTAGGGCATAGCGCGTCAACTGTTCCATGAGGTCCAGTTGACGTTTCGGTATAAAGACGGCGCGGATAGGATGTGCATGCTAGCAACTGCACTTCCGAAAAGTAGGCAACAAGGCATGTAAATGCTAGACATGTTGATGCGCTCATGCCCCTATAGGGGTCAAGGCAAGAGAGAGAGTTGACGTTTCGACGGCATAAAATGGTTTCGGAGAATGCAGTTGTCAGCATGCACCTCCTGCACATCCATGGCGAAGAACGTCGTCGTGGACGGGATTCGAGCCCAAAACACCGGTAGTCAAACATGAGACTGATGCCTCAACACACTGCGCTACCGGTCGCCCAACCGGTCAGTAATTTTGTGAGGCAATGTGCTTTGGTTCGGTTGAAAAGAACGTGATGCTATTGAGCGAAACAGACGACGAGGGCCGAGACGACGACTCGCTGTCTCGCATCGTCTCAAGCTCCATTGACCACAACAAATAGCAATGTCCCGAAAATCATTATTCATTTTGTTTGGCTACGGCCGGCTCTCATCGGTTCATTCGTTCAATTAACTCGTTCGTTCAATTAATTTATTCGTGTTGAATTGTTTTTCATTTTTGGCCCTATGGTATGTGTAGAGCCTATGGCGGGCTGTCGCTCCTTTAATTTTCGTCCTACATTGCCAACGATATGCGAAGCTCTTCATAAAATTTACTACCGCACCGTACAACGAGCGAGCGAATACACAAAATGTCTGATGTAGTATGATGATGCCTGTGCGCTGACCCAAGGGTATAGAAGACAATGGGACTTCCATCCTGCCCTCAACACCCAACCGCCCCCCAGCCCCCCTCCCCTAGACTTCTCGCCATCGAAAAAGGACTATGAAATGTGTTTTGCGTTTGAACGGATAGAGGAGACAGTGTGGTGGGCGAGAGATGAACAAGGGGAGGCGGGGGGTGTGGACCGATGATGTTGCATTTTCGCCTTTATATATCGTATCGTGCGGTTAAATGGGACGTATCGATATGTATGACAACGTGTCGTCCGACAATCGTCATACAATCGAAAAATCGACATTGTACCCATACAACACACTGCTACAGTAGTCACATAGTCGTAAAATCCAAGTGATTGCGAAAAAGGGATATACTTCGCATACAGATATTGAGCGCAGTGTACGGTCGTTGTGTATGAGATACGGAGAGGATTAAAGGGAAAGATTTGCAACAACGACCAGACGAGGAGACGCGCGCGATGAGCAGCTCGACATCGAATTTACGACATCACTTAAACGTGCTAGAAATTGTTATTAGATTTATCATTGACAATTGGATATATCCTTTTATATTCAATCGATTGTTTGGAAAAAAGATGGGGAGAAAGGTAGCGCGCAGCGCTATATATAAAATCCCATCAATTTGATTTCAGTATAATGAAATTCAATCTGATCTATGGACCGAAGGCACACAGAGAAGATGGTGATGATGCGCTGTGTTTGAGGCTCGCTACAACTGACATTCATCCTTTGAATTACCCTGACAAATTTTATGGGGAATGGGATCAAAACCGATTGACATCGTAGTCCTTTTTGACGATGACATTTCGTTAATTAGATGGATCGCGTACGGTGTATATGTCTCGCCGTCGAGGCCTTCTCTTCTCCTTCCCATATCGCTAGTGAAGTTGAACACGCAATTGACACCACGCTAAATGTTAATCTCAATCAACTCCTCCTCCAAATTGAGGACCCCAAAGAATCTCGACAAATGCAAACCCTAAAACTTGCCCCCAAAAATTTAAACCCACAAAGACTCCCGCCAAAATGGCGACTTCAAATTCTGCCCTCAAAAATTTTGTCCCACAAAGACTCCCGTCAAAATGGCGACTTCAAACTCGGCCCCCAAAAATTTAGACACACAAAAAGTTCAGTCAAAATTGCGGCGCAAAGTTCTTACTCTAAAAATTTAGATCTAGTAAAAATTGTTGCTCAAAATTTCACTCCCAAAAATTTTGACCCACCAAAAATTCTGTCAAAATTGCTGCTCGAAAATCTGTATCGATACATTTAGACCCACCATAAATGCAGTCAAAATTACGGTTAAAAATTTTTCCTTCAAAAGACCCATTAAAATTCCCGTCAAAGTTGTACCTTAAGTTCTGCCCCTCCCAAAAGTTTAGGCTTACAAAAAATCCCGTTAGAAAGTAGGAAATTAAAATCAATAAAAATTATGGTTCAAAATTCCACCTCCAAAAAAATTTAAACTACCAAAAGTTCAGTCAGAATTGCAGCTCAGAATTCCGCCCTCAAAAAATTTAGACCCACCAAAAATCCCGTCAAAATTGCACCTTCAATTCTGCCCCTTGCAAAAACTTAGGCCCGCAAAAAATCCCGTTAGAAAGTTAGACAAAAAAATTAAATAAAAATTACGGTTCCAAATTCTACCCCTTCAAAAAGTGTAGACCCACCAAAAATGCAGTCAAAATTGTAACTCAAAAGTCTGCCCCAAAAAAATGGGACCCACACAAATTCCCGTCAAAATTGCGCCTTCAATTCTGCCCCTCCCAAATCCCGTTGAATAATTAGAAATTCAGTAAAATTTCCGTTTTTCAAATTCTATCCGCCAAAAATTTTTACCCACCAAAAAAGTAGTCAAGTCAAAATTGCGGCTCAAAATTTTGTCACCCAAAATTTAGATCCTCAAAAAGTCGAGTACAAATTTAGGCTTAAAATGTTCACCCCCTACCCCCTCTCCCAAATTTGAGTTCCTCACCAATAATTCAGTCAAAATTCCAGCTGAAAATGCGGCGCCCAAAAATTTAGGTCCACAGAAAAAATTGAGTAGAAACTGCGGTTCAAAATTCTACCACCAAAATTTAGACCTATCAAAAATGCAGTCAATGTATTCTGCTCCCAAAAATGTAGATCCACCGAAAATGCAGTCAAAATTGTGGCACAAAGTTTTGCCCCCAAAAATTTAGACCCAGAAAAAAATTCAATTAAAAATGTGGCTCAAAATTTGCAGCCAGAGAAAATTCAGTTAAAATTGCGGCTTGAAATGAAATATTTTTGGAGACAGAATTTTGTTAAGCTGTAGTTTTGACGGGATTTTCTGTTGGTCTTAAATTGGGAGGAGGGGTCCAATTGAAGACCTACAAAAAATCTCGTCAAAATCACAGCCTAAAATTCTGTCTCAAGCATTTTTGACCCCCCATCGTCTCTTCGTCTTTTGGTCACTTCGTCTTTTGGCCACGTGGTCCCGTGGCCACTTCGTCCTTTGGCCATGTCGTCCCGTGGCCACTTCGTCCTTTGGCCATGTCGTCCCGTGGCCACTTCGTCCCTTGGCCACTTCGTCCTTTGGCCATGTCGTCCCGTGGCCATATTAACCCCTTGTAGGGTATAGGGCATTAACCACGCCGACTTTCCACCTCGTCCTGTTCGCCGCCATCGTCTTCAACTTACTCCACGATTTGCCTATTGACTTACCCTCGACCTCAACTGATCTTCTCCAGGTGTTTCTAGGTCGTCCAACGCGACTTGCATCAGTTCACTGTAGGCTCCGATCGAGGGCCTGTTTAAAAATGTTTTCCGGCCCTTCATTCTTTGGTTCCTTCGATTTTTTGTGTCTTCGCCTTTTGGTTCCTTTAGTCCTTTCATCCTTTGGTCCGTGCGTGCTTCGCTCCGCCGACTATAACAACAAACTTACGTTCTCTTTTTGGCGCCCTAGGAAAGAATTAGGGTTACATAAGCGACAATCCTTATGTTAATATGAGCCTTTATTTGCATTGTGCTTGTCAGGCCGATAGGCCTGAGGTTGCCATATTAACTATAGACGTTCTCAGAGCGGCGCCATTCTCGCGTGGAGAAAAGGCCTTCAGCACGAGCTAAGCAACGGCCGATGGTTGCTGTTGCTTAGTGCGGGAGAAATTTTACTTTGCCTTAACCTCCAGTCGGGCATAGCGCGTCAGTTGACGTTTCGTTTGCATATAGAAGATTTCGGATAGTTCAAGTTGCTGGCATACACATTCTGTGTCTCGGTTTCTACGACGGGCCGGCAAAGTGAATGGCCCTGGTATACGCTTACGCCCCACACCACAGGGGAGATGTTTACCACAACCAAATCATCGCACCGCCATTACGGGCGACTTGACTTGATTAGCGATTGTCGGCGACCACTGCCGCACCCTGGAACGGCCACAAGGAGGACTATGGAAGAGGATTTTTGCCAACTGGACAAGCAACAGCTGGTCTTGCTGTCGTCGAAATATAGTTTCGCTGACAGCCGCGGCCCAACACAGCAGCTCTCAGCTTTCAATCATATAAGCAAAGTTCCCGACTGCGTAGCGTAGCGGCGGCCCACCACAAGAAGGTACTGTGTGAGACTGTCTCCTGCAAAACGCGCTCGTATTTAATCCGGTCATACCTTGCAACCTCACCGCCCCCGGCCGGGGGTATAATCGCGAATTTTTTCCATCTCTTCGTTATCGCATCATCTAAAACAGAGAAATAGAGCCGACTGATAAGCTGCCTATTTATCCCGTCCGATTCCACCGTCATCATCTCTCAAATGCGCGTCCTTCTATTCAACTTTTAATCCATTTGACGGTGACTTCTCAAAGCTTCTGGGTTTTTCCATTCAAAGAGCCATAGCCCGGACACTGAGAGAGGGCGAGGCAGGGCGAAAGAGGAAAGAGTGAAAACAGAAAAAAAACCCAAAACATGAAACCAAAAACTGTCAGCAGCGTTGGCGGCGAACAACGTTGTTGAGGCCACCGCCGTCCCCGTGAAACCAAAGAGTCGATCGTCCTGAAGAAAAGCCCTACGCCCCCCCCCCCCTTCTCTGATTTGAAATCTATCCTTGAAACAAAGAACCGGGAGAGTCATTCGAAACTCTCATTTTTTCACTCCTGTTTTTCCTGTCTGCTTTATAAATCCCTTTTTTTTGCGTTGTCGTCCTCCTCCTCGTCATCGAGTTCGTTGTGTGTCCTGTACTGTGTTGGTTTTTGTATTTTGTTTTTTGCCAGTGTCCTTTCAACTGACAGTCCAAACGAATGGCATGAATGAGCCTCAGCTCGAATATATATATCAAACTTCAAGGAGGATTATCTCTTAGTTAGCTAGCTACTCCGGGACACTCTCGGCTACGATATTGTATTCGTATCGGCAAAAGGACGCAACAACGGACGAAAGGACCGGGAGGGCGACCGAGACAGAGAGAGAGGGTGGAGAGAAATGGAGACTTTTGTCAGTAATTAACTTTTTACTGTGGAACTGACTGATGGCAATTAGAACGTTTATATTTCTTTTGTTTTGTTTGTGTGTGCTCTTTTTTCTGGGTCATTTCATATTTTTTGTATTTTTGCTAGGCTTTCGTCGTTTGTCGAAATTCCGTCCTCCCACCGCTCCGCTCCTCTCTCCCTACGTCTCCTTCTCGTCACAACATCCCGTTGAGTTCGGTGTACATGAATGCCTGTAATGGATCAATCAAGTCATAGAGAAAAAGTTTTAGGGTCATTTTGATGGATATTTTAATCTCAGTTCAGCGTCCAACGTGGGGTCGCCACCAATGTGGTTTGATATACGTATTAGCAGTTCGAATACATTCCCACCAGCTTCAGCTGTTATGAGCTCGGAAGGGCGATCGCCTAAGGACAAAACAAAACTAATAAAGGGCCAGACTGGTCCGTCGAAATGTGGCGCGGCAGGCTCGCTCGTACGACAGCCCAATCTTTGCGAATTGTGGACAAGCGTGGTCCAAACTCGAAGGTAAATGCACCTAAAGGGTTGAGTGGTAACTCCATGGAGCAGACTGTTGGTAGTTCCTGACTGTTAGGCTGTCGTCTTTCTGAAATATGTCCTCCCTCCGTTCCTCTCTCTCTCTTTCTTTGCCTCTTCTCTGAAGAGAGCTGCTTTCACTTTTATTTTCTTTTTAGAATTTTTACAAATTTTTGCGATTATGGTGAAATTTGGGTCGTCGTTCGGCTGTCAGTTCCGCGCAAACCTCCGCCCCACCCACGCTTGACTTTGGCCACATTTTTCTACCAGAATTTTCGATGGCCTTTCAGACCCTGGCGCTGCAGGAAGGGCATCAGTAAGCGAATTACAATTACAACTAGGTTAGGTTGGATTAAGTACAGGGTCTGCCATGATGTATCGCAGCACACTTTAGACCACCACTGGGTCCACAGCACAATAGACCTTGATAAGGGAGGCACTAGATTTTTTCCGCCAAGGTACTCATAGGTTGGGTTTCCGGGTACGGAGGCCAGGGTCCATTCCAGCTGGACCCGGAGCCGCAGTAATTTTCTTTGCAAATTTCGTTTAAGGTCGTGGGACCTCTGTTACCCTTGTTGTTCCGTTTGAATCTTAGCTAAGAATGGTAATGGTAGGGGCAACGAGAAGGCGAAAACCTCGCCCATGTTTCCCGTCACTGAGGTACAGCAAGCTCGTCCTACCGTCTATCCCGCTGAGGAGTTTTCGCCCGATGGCGCTGCCGGAGCTTCACAGTCCCCACTGGCATCTTCGGATGCCCAACACGCCCTCCATTACATATGGTCGCAGTGCTCGTGGGTCCTTCGGACCCGCCGCCCACAACCTTATCTAATCTAAACCACTGGTCCCGTTGTGGTGCCACCAAGATCACCTCCATTAGAACCTACGTATCAAATCAGCCTGTGCAGGCGATGTAACGATTGTGGCCGTGTTGGTCATACCCTTCAGGTCATGCAGATCGTAAAAGAGCCAAGAACCCAGAAATTTCCCTTTCCTGCTAGCCAAGCCAGCCGGGCAATGACGGACAAGATGTAGACCGCCCCACTTCTCAGCCATGCGCCGTCACAACTCCTGCAGAAGTCGTGAAGCGGAGGATCGATAGCCTCCAGACGAGCTCCCCTTAAATTCAAGGCGCAATCTTGAGCCGTGCTTTTTTGTAGGTCTAACTTTTTGGGGGCACGATTTTGAGCAGCGATTTTAACTGGATTTTTTGTGGGTCTAACTTTTCGGAGTCAAAACTTGGCGCCACAATTTTGATTGAACTTTGGGGGCAGGGTTTTAAACCGTGTCCGGAACGTTAACAAGACATTGAAATGCAGGAGATGTTTGACGCGGCCATGACCCTGGAAGGGTCAAGGCTATTGACAAGAGTTTTAAGTTGCCGTTTTGTCAGAAGTTTTTCTGGGTCAAAATTTGAGGTGTGGTGGTGGAAAAGGGCCGGAATTATTCTGGAGACAGTCCTTTTGAAGTTAGAAGGCAGCTCAAGTACTGTGTGGGCGAGGTGGGCGCGTAACACGCGGTGAGTGGATATCAGTGGCTTCATTCATGCGACGTACATAATTAAAGGATTTTGCCAAAAAAAAAAATGAAAAAGGATGAAAAACAGAGCAGAGAAGAGGCGAAGAAAATTGCATTGAATCGGGAACGGCGATGCGACGGGACCCTATAAACTCCCATCGCCTCAATATACTTTCCATGTCGAATGAATGACGTCGCGAACATCCATCCCGAGTGCCATTGAGTCGTGAGACACACGACGACAATTTGTAAGAGGACACGGCGGAGGCGAAAATATACACACGGATACCTCTAATAAGGATCATTGCGACCGAAAGGGCGAGATTGTAGGTATTGATTTAAGGTGAAGGCTCGCTTCTTCCTCAAACCTTTCCGATTGCCGTGTACGTGTCGATTTTGTCAGCAGAGATATTTTCAATCAATCCGAGATAGGATAAACCGGATTTTGTGCTGATTAAACTGACTCCACCGTCAGAGCACAAAGTCCTGGCAGATGCATAAATCTTTGAGCGCACCAAAGCTTACAGAGCGGGTCAAATGGATTTTTTCTTGGAAGCGTTCCAAAAGGGAAGGTGTGTTCTCCTCGAGGCTGACTTGTCTAAGATTTTTTTTTGAGTCCATTCTCTTGACATGCGAATCTAATGATTGCACGTCAGTGTCCCTCGTGCTGATTGAGAGCGCTTGATGTGCCTATGGTTTGTTCTCGGCTGGGCGAAGAAAAAGAACTGTCGTATCGTCGCAAGAATTCGTTTTATTAAATCCTCCGTCCACACCGCGAACTTGAAATGTCTCTCGCTTGTTATCGTCTCTCGTCCCTGATGCACTATATGATAATGATCGTTGGTGTCTTTGCCAACTTTTTGTCTTTATTACAATTCCAGTTGTGCCAAATCCACTTCCACTCTCCCCCGTGTCACTCAACCGTATCTCCTTGGACTGTTTTCATCACTTATCAACCATTTTAGATGGTCCTGACAAGGCAGCCTTTCTTTTTCCTTTTTTCCTTGTTAGGTCCTTTACTCGGGGACCAAAGACGATGGCGATGACAACGAGCCTGTCCCAGCTAGGCACCAAAGGGACAATCAACAACATGTTCGTGTGTTCATTCAGGCGAGCCAATAAGGCCTTTTCAGGACATCAGGTCATAATGGTGTTGGCCGCATTTTCATATACACTCGTATGGAGGAAAAAGGTGACGAGAACGACGACGACGACGAACATCGACATCAGAAATCATCAGGACCGAAGGCGACACACTATAGGACTCCAAGAGAGCTCCAGGCGTTCGTGATACGCACACGATTTAACGATGAGCTCAAAAGAAGGATATATGAAGGAAGATAGACAGGAGGCAAAAAAACTTTGACGAAATAAACAGGACATTAGAATGTTGAATAGTCCAGTATGTTCAGGATAATGTCCTTGAGCCTGTTCAGATCCCATACAAACTCGCATGCATCCTGTCGCTCGCATGAGCGTAGTTGCCTGCATGTGTGTTAGTGGCAAATTTTCCGTGTGACGTGCTGCACAAATGACGGAATTGTTGAGAATTATCAAAAGTCATCGAAATGATGTAAAATCGTCAAAAATCATTTAAAAAAATTATGAAAAGCATCAAAAGTCATCAAAATTGCCAAAAGCCGTCAATAAATCGTCGAAAAAAAAATCGTCCACAAACTTAAAAAAGCTCCAAAAATCGTCGAATACTGGGCGACCGGTAGCTCAGTACTTAGAGGCATCATTAGGTCTGCGCTCTACTCCGCTTGTCAAAAGGAGTATCTGAGCCATGAGGCCATACCTGACACCCCTTACGGGATGACATCTTTTACGACCCTAGTCGAGGGAAATTCTCTTTGGAAATGCGATTCCTCCGAACCTTTACCTCTACCATAGGTTGCGACTCTAGCTGGTCGACTTGTCCATAGCCATCAGCCCCCTCGAGTGCAACACCATGATGGGCCAGTAGCCTGGTACTGGAGGCTTACTCATCCCTAACGTGAGATAACGTGAGTGAACCATTGGTTTCGCTGCATAACACTCGAACGTCACCTTCTTTATCGAAAAAAGATTGCCGAATAGAAACCACGAATATGCCACTTAACCACACGCCACCAGCGACAGGACAGGGAAGGGGAGCTGTACCAAGACAGAGCCATATGGTGACTCGATCGATGTCAATGGCACAGCTTAACCCTAACGCTAGATGGTGCTCCGGTCGAGGAGCAATTGTCTCAGGACCAGAAACCACCATCGCAGCCACTGCGGCCAAACGCGGCGAAGGAAGGGCGTATGTCCTATCCGGGTTGAGGCCAACCACCAATTTATGGGTGGGGTCAACCACAGCCCCCACCACAATAACCAAACGCTTTTGGCTGGGGTCAACAAAAGCCCCCACAACAACAACCATCAGCTTTTGGTTGGGGCCAACAGCCGCCTCCACATCAACAACTACCACCGCCCTGGTGGGGCCAACAACCTCCAGCTTGGTGGGGTCAACAAACACCATCACAAGAACCACCACCACAACAATCCCCGCGCTCAGACCACGGAGCGGCCAGCAATCAATTTCTGCAAGGATTCCTCGAATGTGCTAAACACATGTCTCAACTCACTCACGAAGAGCCGGAGGCGCCGATTCCTTGAGCTAAGTCGGAGGATCGACGGAACCACCCGGTAGTCTCTCGACAGAACCTACCTCCAAGCTATGTGCTGAGGATAATAAGCAATTGGGGGGTTAGTCTTCAAGGGCGCGGCGGTCGAGTGGTTCACCGACCGTACCCTTAAAGGCAACTTCGACAGTGTTTGTCTCTTCACACTTCTTTTGTTCGAAATAAAAAGGCTACCGGATGGTTCGGCCGGTATGCTGCCAGCACAGGGAATCGGTACAATTGGTTCTCCTTGCACGTCACGTCACGCCAACGCATTTGATAGAGTCCATTCGCCGGTGCTTGCAGAAGTCAGGGCAGTTGTTTGATGATTTGTAATGGACGGTTTGAGTAGTAGTGATCTGTTGGTGGTACGAAACCAGAAGCCGAGGGTCCCATTACACCCGGATCCAGGTGCGACAGTGTGGGCGTCTGACCCGTCCGCCAACCATTCCATCCTTATCGCCTCATTTTTTTTATTCCCTATTTTTACCTCCCCTGTTTGTGTTGTCTTCCCCAGGCCTATGAATTTTTGTTAATACGGAAAGGACAGGGGCAACGAGCGGTGAAAACCCCGCCCACGTCTCCCAACCTGAGCAAGCATAGGCCGCTGCTTAGCTCGTTGAGGAGCCTTTTTCTTCGCCAGATGGCACGGCCCGACCTTCACGGTCACTATGCTACCTTAGACTCCGTCCCCACGGGCATCTTCGGGTGCCCACCAAACCGTCCGTTACAACTGTCTGAAAGACGACATCCGGCCAGACGCAGCAGTCACGCTCCTTGGTCAAATAGTTAGTGGGTTGGTCGATACAGGAGCATCCTGTAGCGTTATTGCTTCCAGCTATGCGGAAGCGGTTTTGACGGTTATCCCAGCGAAAGGAAAAATCCTGGCAAACGTCACCAAACCAATCCAGCTCCTAATAATGCCCACTCCCGATCAAAACTTATTCCCAGGGGTCGATATTGTCCGAAGTCTCGACTTGGCCCCTGATTTATTTACTTTTCTCCTGCCCTTCGGAGACACAGTAACGAATGTTCGTCCGAAAGTAGTCGAGATCAGCAACAGGTCATCTAGGTAGACAAACACCTTGTTAGCCAGGTGCGCTGGAATCACGCGATCCATCAGGCATCAGGCATTGCATCGTTTGTGGCGCATTACAAAGGCCCAAAGGCATGGTCACAAACTGATACAACGGCCTGCCAGGGACAGTCAAGGCTGTCTTATCCTTGGACGCTTCATCGAGGAGAATTTGCCAGAACGCATCCTTCAAGTCTAAGCTCGTGATGAACTCGGTCTTGGGGATGCGGCTCAAAATCCCATCGATGAGCGGCAAAGGATAAGCGCATCCTTCAAAGTCGCTGCGTTGACTTTGCGAGCGTCCGAACTGCGAACTTTATTGGGTTTGACCACCAAGGTGACCCCCATTGCAAGCATCCGATCAACCTCCTTGTAGAGAAGCTTTTCGACGGCAAGAGAGACTGGAAAATGTCTCTGTTTTAGGGGTCTGTAGTTTCCGACGTCGATGGCGTGCGAGATGACATTCGTACGCTCTATGCCCTCCTTGGCGAAAGCGGGAAAAATTGAAATAGCGGTATTGAGTCGCATTTGTTGGGCAGCTGTCAGAGAATGTTGACTGACTGTCGCCGCTGGGTCATCGGACGATATTTCCGATATCTGTTGAGAAGAAGTCAACTGCTGGATGAGCTTGCAAAGGACGACAACTACGGACAAGTATCACGTTCTGGTCGATTGGGGAGGCCTGCCCTGCCACATAGATTCTGCCAACTTTCTTCGCTTTCTTGGGTTCTAAGAGCTATAATCGCAAAAAATATTCAAGAATGGAAAAAATTGTGACGAAGAGAAGGGGGGCTAACGTTGCAATCCCCATAGCTAAGCTCGTACCCACACTACACCCAATCGACACTAAACCCTTTTGTGTGTTCGGAAATTGATTGAGAAGACGAAGTCGATGGAAGCAGACCTTCTTTCTTATCTGCCACATATACATATTTCGTCCTTATTCTCATTCATGATGTGTGTACGGGGTGGGGGCGCCCCGCGCCGTTGCTGTCGTCAGTGATTTGAACTTTCGATTTCTGCTGTTGATGTTGTTTCGTCCTGGAGACTTGGCGCGATTGGTTATAGGCACATGATACGACCGTTGGGATTAAAGGAAAAAAAAGGAAGGCAGAAAGGCACAACAACGTGCCCATAAGTCTGGTATCCTTATGACTTGCCATTCTCTCTCGCTCCTCTTATTTCCATTCATTCATTCATTTTGTTTCTTTTCTGTTTTTTTTACTTTATTTTGCTGCCTATTCGGTAGTCATCCCGAAATGTGGGCGAAAGGATACAATCCAGTGGCGGATTTTTCGTCGTCAGGTCAGAGTAAATTTGACTCTTGTCAGGAATTAATATTCCTTTTTTTCTTTCTTATATGTCATCATTCTTTTGTCGCAGTTGTTCTTTTGGGTAGTTTTCATGTCATCGAGATTCGGCCCATCGTCATCCCCCCTTAATAGCATTTATCATTGACAAGCGCTCGTAGAGTGGTTTTTCGAAAAAGGATATAATATATGACGCGTATCCCTGTACGAGAGATGGGAACAAGACGAGGCAAACGGAGAGAGGAGGAAATCACAAAAAAAATGTAAAAACTGTCCACCCTATTCTGGTCGCTCATTTATTTTACGAAATATTCATCTATTTCGTGCGGAATGGATAATGGACGGGCAGACGGCCAAGTGAAAAGTATGAATAGATTGATGCCTGCGTGATGATGGCCGACGCGTCGCGAGCCGCCTTATCGATGTTGAATCGAAATGGCTATTAAGAAAAGGGATATGAAAGGGTAATAGACGCCCCGTGAATGGATGCTTCCTCTGGACCTACTGTGGGAAGGAACGAGCCGGCCTTGACTATTTCAGCGCCCAATTCAATTAATAGAAAATGGCTCGAAACATTCTAGCATAGTGCCCGTGAAAATGCATGTTGCCGGAAGCTCCGAAATGTCTGTATTTTGTAAATTTGACCCTAAGCTTACTTCTTCTTTCTTGCCCTTTCATACCACTCTGCGGCTTCGCGTTGCTCTGTCTGTGGTGTTGGCACTTCCCCTATTCTGGTGGTATAATCTCAGCTGGCTTCTGCAGGCAGCTCGGTCTTCGCTCGTATCATCGCCGAGATTAATGCGTTGTTGTTGTTTCTTCGTCTGACCCTAAGCTTACTATCCTCTTACCTTACTATCCACACCATCCAAAAAAAATGCCAATCTGTCGACATATATCCGGATTAGATCGCATTCCGCGTCCAATAAGGGCTCATTGTGATATAATCCAATTAATGAAACCGCGAAGCCTTGACTTTAACATACCTTAAGGCTGTTGCAAGGCATCCTTAAGCTTTCCAACGGAAGCCTATCTTAGACCCTACATGGACGGAGAGATTTGTCGCCCCGATCGATCGGCACCCATCAAAATTATATGGAACTGTCCAAAAAAAATCGCCAATGATAGGCGCATACACTGCATGATCCGTGTCGGGCGATCACAAAACCGCCCCCGATCGATCGGGCGACAGATCGCTTCGTCTACGTAGGGTCTTGAATTTCTTTAAGGTCACCGCAAGGTTTTTTTGTGTCCTGCGCGTCAGTGAAAACTGTAGAAATTTGTCAAAAAAAATTGTCGAAAAAATCCCGATAACATTTGGCGCCCAATGTGGGGTCAGTGTGTAATTTTATCTCAACCGAATACCGTTAGCACAAGACGCATAAACCGAAAGCTTTTGCAGACCAGCACACCTTAGGGCGTTCTTTAAAAAAAAAACGGTAGAAAATGTCCGGAAATATTCGGCGCCCAATGTGGGTTAGTGGGATTTAATATAGTGAATGAAATCAAAGTGGCTCTTCAGAAGCCTAGCTTATAACAAGCTGTCCATAGGCCTTATGTAGGGTTGGTGGGCTCATTCTGACTTTACCAGGCTCGCTCAGTGCCCGTGAATGCTGCTCCTCCGGGCGTCTGCGCATCGTCAGTGGAAAAGAGGAAAAAGGGGAAGAAAAGAAGGGGAACATTTAGAAATAAGAGGCAAAATGAGAAAAAAAAACAGAGGGAAAAGGAGAGAAGGAGGAAAAACAAGTGGGAAGGAGAAAAAAAGGAGCAAAAAAGAGGAGACAAAAGAGGAAAAAAAGGAGAAGGAAACAGGAAAAAAAGGAGAAGGAAACAGGAAAAAAGGGAGAAAAGGAAGAAAAGGACAAAAAAAGGAAAAGTAAAGGAAAAGTAAAGGAAAAAAAAGAAGAGCCCTGAAGAGAAATCTCCCGGGCGAGAGACAATTGCGAAAAAAGGGGGAAAAAATAAAAATAAAACGAAAGAAGAAAAAAACAGAGGCATAAAGAGGAAAAAATAAGGAAAAAAGGAGGAAAACAGAAGGCCAAACAGAGGAAACAAGAGATGAAAATAGTAGGAAAAAAGGGCAATGAAGAGGAAGTAAAGAGGGACAAAATGAGCGAAGAAAAAGGGGGGGGGGGGCAGGAAAAAACGACGGAAAGATGGGGAAAGACAGAGGAAAACAAAGCGGGAAAGAAAAAATTGGAAAAAAAGCGGAAAAAATTAGGAAAAAAAGAAGGAAAAACAAAGGAAAAATGAGGGAAAAAAGGAAAAGAAAAAAGAAAAACAGGCGATTAAGAACAAAATGTGTAAATAAAGAGGAAAAAAGAAGGAAAACCAGAGAAAAAAAGGAGAATTCTAAAGGGAAATCTCCTGGATCTTAGGGAGGCAGAAAAAGGCAAAAAGAAACAGGAAAAAACGACGGAAAGAAGAGGGAAAATGGAGGAAAACCAAAAAGGAGAAAAGAAAAAAAAGATGAAAAAAGAGGAACGAATTGGAAAAAAGCGGAAAAAAATACGGAAGAAGAAGGAAAAACAAAGGAAAAAAAAAGAGGGAAAGGCGGAAAAAACAGGCAAATAGGAATGAAATGTGTAAATAAAGAGAAAAAAAGAGGGCAAACCAGAGCAAAAAAGGAGAGTCCTAAAGGGAAATCTCCTGGATCTTAGGGAGGCAAAAAAAGGAAAAAAAACAGAAAAAAATAACGGAAAGAAGAGGAAAAACGGAGGAAAACAAAAAGGGAAAAAGGAAAAAAAGGGAAAAAAAAGGAAAAAAAAAGAGGAAAAAAGCGGAAAAAATGAGGAAAAATGAAGGAAAAAAATCTCCCGGGTTCTGGAGGGAAGGGGGGTGGGGGTGTCTGCAAAAAGAGGGGCAAAGGGGGGAGGGGACGACAGAAAGATGAAAACAAAGAGGAAAGCGGAAAAAAGAGAAACATAATTACTAAATAAACAGGAAAGAAGAAGGAAAAACAGAAAAAAAAGAAGAGTCTTAAAGGGAAATCTCCCGCGCGAGGAGGAGGTGGTGGAGGCAAAAAGGAAGGAAAACCGAGAAAAAAAAGGAGGCAAAAAGATAAAGAAAAAAAATCCTGAAGGGATATATCCCGGGGTTTTTCCCCGGAGTGGTCATCAGCTTCCAATTTGCGCCTTTACACGCGTAGTGAGTTTAATGAAACCGGTGTCAGTTACATCGTTCATGTGTCCAACGACTGTTCACCCAGTTGTCTCCGATCGAGCGTCGCGTCGTCGAGTTCCGCACACGAACCAAAAGCTAATGAGTTGTCAGGGCTCAAAAAGTCCAGGGTCGACTCAGAAGGACTACGTCCAGCCAGCGTGCTATTAGGCAACCCAAAAGTCGCATTGGATGATGCGGGGATAACCGCACATATCCAAGGCTAATTTATATTCGGAGCCACCCCAAATATGGCTTTCATTTTCGCTGTTCTTTTTTTTTTGTACTCCTGTTCACCATATATTACAAAAAAAGAGGGTAATTAGGTACCTGTCTAATAACAAAAAACGAAACCGCCATTTCAACATCCAGTGGCAGGCAACAAAATATCCATAATAACCCCTGGCATCACATCATCATCATATCATTCTATCACATATTTATATTTTATATATATATTTATAAAGTTATGCGAAGGACGAAGCAACGAAGCCATTCCCGCCTGAGGCCACTCACCCGACCGCACACCTTCCATACACCCTCCCCTCGTGGATAGGTGAAATAGAAAATTTTCAAACAAGGGGTGCTACAAAGTTCGGCAATGTGTCTAGTACGTATAGTGGGCAAGTTATGGGACTAACCCTTTAAGCTACAGGTCACACTGCATTGCTTTGTATTTCCGAGATAATTAAAATCCTTCATACGAGCATTATGTGTGACGGGCACACTTTATGCGCTCCAAAAAGAAGAAAGCAGAACAGAGATACGTAAAAAAAAAATTGAAAAAAAAAAGTGATAATATGATCGTCCCTACATGTTCCGCCATTGTCCCGTAAGCATGTTGTACGAGTACGCCCCGAAACTATTGTATATGATAATGGGGTGGCTTGATGACGCAAGTGTATGTGCGTGGGAAAGAAGCACCAGAAATCCCGAATGCCGCCTATTATTACGTATACGTTGTTGCACAGATTAAATAAAAAATAAAGAAAAAAAAACTAAAAACATAACAACACAGGGAAAGCCCACGTCTCAACAATACCTTCTCCCCACCACCCCATCACCATCTCATAATCATCATTTCATTCTACATCCATTAAAAAGTACACACACGTCGTAATTCAAAGGTCATATGCAGCGTATAGTGTTGTGCAGGATATAGTGTGAGCGAGTGGTTGTCTGCGGCCAAAAGGTTGTACCCCTCCTTGCACGGGCCCAACAATAAACGAAGGATTCTCATCCCTCAGCCCAGCGGGCTGGCCCACACAATCCCCACAGTCCGTGTCAGAAGATCCTATGCACATATAGGTGACTTCATATTAAAAACGGTCGAGCAAGCTTTTAAATTAGTGTCATACACAGGCAGGGAGAGCGTCGAGAGGGTTGTGGGGGGAAGGTAGGCGGGTCACATATTAACAGGACACGTTGTTGTGTTGTCTGTTTTTATTTTTTCTCATTTGTTAGTGTTTTGGCCTAGTTCCACATATTATAGTGCTTTGTGTTCGACCCTTTCTTCGGATCTAACCTAAATGCCTAAATGCGGACGAGAAAATTCACGTCCTGTAGGAGTAGAAGGAAAAAAGCTGTTGCTTGTTTGCAAGGAAATGAAGCAAATAGGTGTAATTTGGAAATGGAACGTCGCGTCCGTCGTGGCCTTTTTAGAATTGTTATATGTCATTAATAGGGTGAGAAAAAAAAAGAAATGACACAAAAAGTAGCGGATGGTACTTTGGGCCCGCTCCGTCAATTTGGAAGGAAGGAAGTCCAGTTGTCCTGACCCGAAAGGACTCAAAATGCATTCAATCGTACTTCAAAGCATTGGTCTCATCACCCCGAATCAGAAGATACCCATAGCGACTAGGTTTGGTTTCTGTTTCATTTTATGATCAAGAGAGTCCTTTCGTTCTGTCGCACACCCGTAGCAGGGCCGAAATATAGCCATGTAGTAAACACGTATAATAACCAAAGGAAGATAAGTACCAATTTTACCCCGGAAAATACCTGAAGGGGGGCGACCTTTGAAAAGACTCCGGTTTGAAGACAACATAATATACCGTTAGTTCAGTCAATAATCAAAAATGCGGTCCCCAGTTTGTGCTCAGGGTCATACGGGGATCCTTCCTACCAAATTTGGTTAAAGTCAGAACACGGGAAGTGCCCGGACAAGTGAACAAACAAACTAACGAACGTACATCATGCATCCATCACACGATACGAGTATGCCCGTTCCATTATATCTGTTTATATATGGCACGGCACGGGCCAATAAAAACGCGAAGTTAACAACATGTGAAGTTCGTAATTATCCGGAACAAGGTGCCGCGTCACTTGCTCCACATACTCCTTGATTGGTTGCGGCATTGAGGGAGCGGTGCGGCAGCCACCTTGCGCTTAGAATCCTACAGTTCACCATGCTGATCTTATCCGGTAAGAGAGGCAGACGTTACGTTGCCTAAAGGTCGCCACACATGAATGCGCACAACCACGACCGACCAAACTTTTGAGGCGTTTGCTTACGGTTAACTAGCGGATGATGATTTGGCTGCCTTCGACGACACGCTGCAGCCATCTCTGGCGTATGACTCTTTCGCAGCCGACAAGGTAATAGGGTGGCGGATGCCACGCTGATCGAGAGGTTTGTCCAAATAAACCTACACCATTCAAAAGCAGCCTCTGCTATATGACGGTAAGAAGACAGGTCATTCGACTTCGTTGATTCAAATTTGTTGGATCTATGAATGTCTGAAGCTGAATAGCTAAATCGTCGTCGTGGTGGACGAATGGGTGGGTCATATCACAAGCTCAAGCCAACAAGAAATCCACTTAGAGTCTTTAGATTTCCGCATCTCATTTTCAGCTGCCGCCACCTCCATTTGTCAAATCTCTTCATTATTTCACTATCCGAACCCGGGCGCTTGTTTTTGTTTCGTTCGTTCCATTTTTTTTTTTGGCTGTAGTCTTTTTTTCTGCCACTCTCTATATAGCCCTCCAACCGCGGCCTCCCACCCAGTGTCCCGGTTTTTCTATCTCGGTACAACTCATTTTGCATAATTCGAAGGCTGAAAGTTGGCCATCTGTAATCTCAAAGAAATGTAAACTCTTAATATTTTGCTTGTCTGCCTTCTTGCCTCTCGTACCCCCTCTCTCTGTCTCTCTCTGGCAGTACCACCCCCTGTTTGTCTCTCCATGGAAGATGAATATCCTTTATACTCATTTTCCCTGCTACTACAATTTTTTTTCCATTTCTATCTTCAAAGTTAATGCCGTATAGTCGTAAGATACTTTATAAAGTGCAAATGAAATAGAAAGGAGATTTGAATCTCGTTTTTTTTTAACTCCCTCTCTCTGTGTCCCTCCTTCTCCTTGTCGTGTTTTCGTCCTGACAAATGATCCTATATATTGGATATTACCGACTGTATGTGAGCCCGAGCCGAAGAAGTCGAAAGGACCTGCTGATGTGCGTTCTGTGCTGTCCTGTCCTGTGCTGCTGTGACTCTTTCGAAAACGAATCTAACGAGGAGTCTGTACGTATCTTTCCGGAACTGACTAATCCGGGGAAAACAAAAGGGGCCTAGAAAACTTTGAAAGTCGCTCGATAGGAGGATTATTGACGTACGGTACGGTATGTACTCGCTAGTCGTAGGGATGCAAAGGCAACGCGAAATGATAATGCATGGACTCGTACACGTAGCGTGTAGAGCGTGTAAAAACGTAAAAATGCCAAAGTGGAATCCGATGTTCTATGCTTCATGTTCTATGCAAAAGTAACTATAACTATTGTACATCGAGGATAGGATAGGGCAGGACGCGACTCACAAGTTTGAAGGAATCTTTCTCGGAATTTCAGAGGCTCAAAATGATTTGGCTCCGGATGAAAGCTTATGCTCTTCGTACAACTTCTCGTCGTCTCAATCATACAATTGTTGATCCACTCCAGTACACACATTATGTAGGTAGCGCTGTGCAACATATCCTCCCCCCCCCCCTTCTTGAATCCCAAGACGACGACTACGGACGGTCTTTGGTATCCTACGAATGCTTTCTGATTTCATACGCTGCCTCATCCTTTTTTTCCGATATATCTCTATGTTGTGTACTAGTAGCGATTTGTGCTACCCCCCCCCCTCCCCCCGTCATTGCAAGCGGACTGGAAGTGGAGGAGGGGAGGAGCAGAGCAGAGCTCGAAGTCGTGGCAGCAGCAAATAGGAAAACTTTTGATATACTCTCAAAACAAAAACGAAAAAAGAAAGTGGCCGTTAAGTGTTTAAAGAAGAATTGATGATGGTTGTAGCGAGTACACTGGCAGTTGCTTTGAATACCACTTGATACTTGAATGGTATTTCCTATTTATGCCCACCCCAAGCCCCCACCCCTCTCCGCCCGCCAATACTTGAGCAAAACAAATGAAAAAGTTCGACGCACATTTTTGAGATTATCTTGTAATTTCTTTTCTTCTTCTTTACTTTTCTTGTTACGCGAGTGCAGATTATGTGGACTTTTGAGTATATCAAAGGGAAGAAGGAATAAGACGCAGATTGACTCAATTGCAAATGGGGTTGCTCGTGAAGGTCCTTTTGTCTGGACCCACACCTGCAGCAGCGAAGAAAAGTCAGATATGTTCTAAATCCCCGGGATGAGTCAACTGAAATAAGGATTAGAGTTAGATCGGAAATTCCCAACCCCATTCTTCCTAGGGCTCACCGCGCGCTTCGCGGCACCTCGCCTCCAAGGAGCGCTGCCTTGTCCTTGAGGGGGCTGTAGGGCTTTCTCTAGAATTTTGTGATCGCATCAACGAAAGGCCCGAGCTGGAGCGTAGCTTAAACATAGAAACTGAGATAAATCAGAAACTCCCAAACCAATTCTTCCTAGGGCTCACCGCGCGCACCTCGTCCACACTGTGCTTATGCAGCACTCCAAGGAGCGCTGCCATATCCTTGAAAACCTTCACGGTGGTGTTAAGCTTTCTCCAGGTTTTCGAAATCTGATCAATGTCTAGGCCTCGAAGGAAGGAAACGTTGCATCTCCTCTTGTCCCATTCCAGATACAATCGCATCATTGTGGCGTCGATCGTGGGACAAACCAAACAGTCGTGTGTGTTTCCCTAGAGTCATAATTTCCACAAAACGCTCCTGCAAGGTTCAAAATAGTTTCTTGACGGTCCGAGAAGCTCACTTAGAGTGGCGCCCAACGTGGGATATGTGGGTTTGAACGATTAACCCGAGGTTAGAGCTCTTCTTAAGCACTCTGAAATTTTGATGTCTGTCAAAAATTTGATTTTTTAAAAAATCCAATAATTTTTTGACCAGAATTAGATGCCGGACAACTCAATTTACCGCGAAGGGTTGACGGAATCAAATTATCTGGTTCAGCTTCTTGACCCAAGGTCGCAGTGTTTGTAGTTTCAGGATACGACCCACGGCCCATCCTCTTTAGCTTATCTTTTGACTCGGTCCGAAATTTGGCTCTGTCAAAAATTTGGATCTGTCAATAATTTGATTTTATGCTGTCAAAAGTTTGACCGTGTCGAAAATTTCACTTTGTCAAAATTCAGGCACATTTTGGTAGCTCTTGAAAAAGTAGTCGTTTAAAATTCGACACCAGCCGTAAATTTGTGTTTTCCAGAATTGGATACATCCAAGCAGTTCCTTTACAAGAGACTGTGCAAAAATTTGACTGCTTCAAAATTTAGGCACATACCGTCGAGCTTCTAGGAACAATTGAGTAGAAGCTCGTGATATGAGACGCCCGCGTGCTTATCGTGCGTACTGGCCTTTCACGTATTTCAGCAGAGCCTCAAGGAACTCTGCTTTGCTCTTGAAAACCCTTTGGAGGATGAAAGGCATCCTCTGCGACTCAGAGACGTAATCCACGCCTAAACATTGATGAAGCAGCCAAGTGTGCCTGTGAACTGATCAAGGGAGCGTTACGGCGCTTTGTGAGTGATGAAGAACATGGCAGCGCTCATTGGAGCGCTACTGAAACACACGAAAAGCGAGGCCCGCGTGAATCGCGCTGTCAGAATAAAAAAGGATTAGAAGTTTATTAAAATTTCTTGATTACCCACTTACTTTAGGCTCACCGCGCGCTTCGCGCGCACCTCGCCATTGACGTATTCCAGAAGTGCTCCTCGAAGAATCTTCTTAGGATGAAGTGCATCCATTAGGACTCAGAGACCTAATCGATGCCAAGAAATCGATCAAGCCGCAAAATATGCCTCCGTACTGATGAAGGGAGCGTTACACCGCCCAGCGAACAATCAAGCAAAAGGCAGCGCTCCTTGGAAAGCTGCTGAAACACGAGGTGCGCGCGAAATGCACAGTGAGCCATAAGAAAGGTTAAGAATTATATTAGAGGCGATCCTCATAAAATTCCTCCAGCAACGCTGTCTGAAAACTCTTCGGAGGATGAAAGGCATCCTCTAGCACTCAGAGACTGCCCAGCAGCCGAAAATTCCTCGGATGAGTACGGTGCGTGCTTCTGAAAAAGGTTGGAGTATGATCAGAAATTCCATCTCCTTTTTCTACGGCTCACCACGCGCGTCGTGCGTACCTCACCCACACCATGCTTCTGCAGCGCTCCAAGGAGCGCTGCCTTGCCCTTAAGCACTTTCATGGGGATGTAAGGCTTTCTCTAGGATCCAGAAATCTCATCAACACCTAACCCTCGATCGAGCGACAAAAGGTCTGAACTAATGAAGGGTACGTATCACCTCCCAGTGGGTGAACAGGTAACTGGCAGCGCTCCTTGGAGCGCTAACAGTTTTCGTGTTTAAGCAGTGCTCCAAGCGCTACCTGTTACCTGCACACCCATTGGTGGGTGATACGTATCCTTCATCAGTTCAGACCTTTTGCCGCTTGATCGAGGCCTAGGCATTGATGAGGTCTCTGAACCCTCTCTGAAGAGAAAGCCTCATCTCCCCGCAATGGTTTTCAAGGACAAGGCATACATACATTGTAGGCTCAAGCCTTAGGAAAGAGAGGTTTGAAATTTCTGGTCTATCTCTAACCCTTTTGTGTTTAAGCAGTTCCTTGGAGCGCTGCATAAACACAGTGTGGGCGAGGTACGCGCGAAGCGCGCGGTGAGCCAAGAAGCGCTGCCTGTTCACCCACTGGGAGGTGGTACGTAGGCTTCATCAGTTCAGACCTTTTGCCGCTTGATTGAGGTCTAAGCGTTGATCAGATCTCTGGACCCTAGAAAAAGCCTTACATCTCCGTAAAGGTTTCAAGGACAAGGCAGCGCTCCTTGGAGCGCTGCATAAGCACATTGTAAGCGAGGTGCGCGCGAAGCGCGCGGTGAGCCCTTGAAAAAAGTGTAGTGAATTTGCAGTCTAACTCTAATGGTTTTCGTGTTACCTATTCACCTACTGGGAAGTAATAATTACCCTTGATCAGTTTAGATTAGGTTCAGGTGTTGGTGAGATCTCTGAATTCTAGAGACAGTCTTACATCCCTGTGAAGGTTTTCAGGGACAAGACAGCGCTCTTTAGAACGCTACTTTAACACGTGGGAATTATGTTGGTAATTTCTGATCTAACTCTTTTAGATCCTCCTGTGGTGCGGGGCGTAATATAAGGCCACAAACATCTCCCGACTTGTCGCAGGTGGTCGGCTAAATTGTCCAAAACTGGTTTATGCCAACGAAACGTCCGCTAAGCCACATGGAATATCTGAGCGCTGCTTAAACACGAGAACGGTTGGAGTTAAACTGCGAATTCCCAACCTTTTTGCTTCGCGCGCACCTCACCCACACTGTTTTTATGCACACCGCGGCCTTGTCATTGCTCCACTAGGAGTTAGAGCAAATGTGTATGAAGATATTGGCTCCGAACATTGGATCTAGATTGGCTTAACCACCCACCGAATTACGTCGTCGTGGGCAACATAATCAGAGGATCGTGAAAGAAAAATAAAATCCTTTATTAAAATTACCATATACACACACACACGCACAGGATCAGGAAGTCCAGGCCTGTACAGTTGCCATCATATTCCGCCTACAAATTTCTCCAATTTGAATCGACATCAGAGTAAATAAAAAAGGTCAATCGTATAACATTTGTTGTTCATGGTGTCCTGATAAACTCTCCATTCACTCGTATATCCTTTTTCGGTAAGGTAAAACGAAATTCCCTATACTCTATCACTATCTCGCCACGTAATATCCAGTTAAGGATTGTAATCCGGGGACAAGAAAGCAAACAAGGATATAGGCCGTGAGTGGAGTAAAAAAGGATCCCGGAAGGAATGAAGTCGAAGAAGAAGAAGAAGAAGAAGGCGAAGCTGGAAAAAGAAAAAAACATTTGGTGAAACGGCATGGATAAAGGCTTAAACCATAAGACAAGAATAAACGAAATGTTGAAATTTGGACCTTTTGCGTTTCCCTAATACGTCGGGATGGGGGCAGGGAGCGGGGGGAGGGGTGCCTTTCATTTACGTAGTACGTTCCCGAAGAATCCTCTTGCTCGGATTAGTGTTGCTATTTAAAATGTTACCCCGCACCCGACCAGAACCCACGAAATCCGTACTTCGAGGGGATTGCATAACTCTCTACTATTATGTCCTTATGTCCTGTATGTGTATGGATATAGGACATTCTTGTTGCTGCCGGAATATTTCAAGTGTCTGCAAATGTAGTTCTTTGCGTTTGTGTGCGGGTTTCTGTGTGACACTGACTAAATTTCGAGAGATCTTCCAGAGTCATTCGAAGAATGTCGGGTCCATTGACAAGGAATCCCTGCGATACTAACAATACGAATCCTAGTTGGGCGCGCTATAGTCATCAGCCTCGAAAATAATCTACTGTTTATCGAAGAAGGCGACGACGCTATCGGGTTCGGGCTCTACGTGTAGGTTAATATAGAGATATCCTCAATTTTTCTTTATATTATTTACGTATAGTTCTTAAGCCTTCGTTTGGATGATGTTTTGTTTACAGCTGTCGCAAAAATAGTCCTTTTGCCTTTTTCTTTTGTTTTTCCCCGTTTCTGTCCCCGGTCGCCCTGGAGAGTGCTGCTCTACGGAGGTAGTGCGATTAGGCCGTTGTCGTCCGAATATATTTTTCTGCCTTTCTCTAGGGTCCTGGACATACTTCTGAGATTTCGTTTAGCCAAATATGGCGTGTGAGAGTGAATCGTCGAGTCGTGTATGTCCGGGACTGTATGTTTGGAGCCTCTGTCAATAATATGGCCAACCAAATGGCGACAATATCATCATATAATATGCGGAATAGGAATATACCGCAATCGGACCAAACCACATACCGATAAAATAAACCCCCGGGCGGACGAAAATTCGCACAAGGATATTTGCACAATGAATAAAACCAAAAGTGCGGTATATTCGACCTTCGATTACAGCAACGTGTGTCCTTCTTCTAGCACGGCACACACGGGGACACACGGCTTCATGCTGGAGAGATACGTCAAGGAATTCTGTGGGTATGAGAGAAAAGGATTATATAGGTATAGGCATAAGCATAATGGTGTCAAGTTACGTTCTCGAAAATCTCGCCTGACTTCGGTCCACTGAAATCCATCTCTAAGGACTCTGATGTGTATGAGAGGAGGGTGGAGGGGGGGGGGGGGGGCAATGGCGCATTTTAGGCACCCCTATCAATATCAAGGCCGAGATTTTCACATGGACACACAAATGACCATTGAATGTGAAACGTGTCGGCTGAGCGACTGGTGGCTTACTTAATGGAGTGTCAATAAAATATGCCCCGTAGCACACATGCCATTGTTTTGTTTTATGGCCGTACCTTGATCCTGAGGTGACGAAGGTGATTTTCTATTCCTTTCTTACCTTATTTTCTTTTAAGGGATTGGGTGCCATAAGTGCGGTAATTGTGCAGTGGATTAAACGTCGGAGTGCTTTTAAGCGACCCTTTTAGAGTCAGAATCCTCGAAGGGAATGGGGCAGGCAGGTTTCCGAAATATAATGTCCTCGTTATGTTTTAAAACGGAAACTAAAGTACGCCTTTGGTGCAACGGAAGTCCCTTTGGAGGCTGGTAGATTTGAATTAAGGAATGGTTGGCTGGTTGGTTCAAGTGGCTGTCGGTTTGCTGCTGCCAGAAGACACAGTTAATGCTTTGTCTCTCTCTCTCTCTCAATTGCCCTAACCTCTTGTGGGGCATAGCGCGTCAACTGCTCCATGTGGCCCAGTTGACGTTTCGACGACTTAAACTTGTTTCCGAGAAGGCAGTTCCCAGCATGCACTTCCTGCACATCCATGGCCACGAACATCGTCGTGGACAGGACTCGAACCCGAAACGCCGGTAGTCAAACATGAGACTGATGCCTCAACACACTGCGCTACCGGTCGCCCCAGAAGCTGCCTGAAGCTTATTTCCGCTGATGTCCTTTAGAGGATAATCGTCCCTGGGTAGAGACTCCAGGATGCTGCCGTGGCCATATATTCTGGGAGTCCAGCTCATAGACACCTTAAGTCTTATTGCGCTACATGAAGCATTTAATTCTGTCTGTAGGTCTTGCGGGAGTAAGATGACATTCAATGCGGCTGCTGGACATTATCGCAAAGTACCTGTGACTCCGATGCACGTGGCTCTCTGGAATTTGTTCAGCAGATTAAGGTAGTATTTTTTACGAAGAGCTGGCCACCATACGGGCGCTCCGTAGGCGATGATTGGTCAAACCACCACGTTGTATAGCCATAACATAATCCTTGGCTGTAGTCCCTAGCTTTTGCTGGCGTATTTGGACCATTTTTTTTGTTACGACCTCCCCTCCCGTATTACCGCGTACTTTCCTTTAATCTAACACTGCAGCAGAGTCGGCAATTCATTTGAGACCCCGCTCACGCGTGACCCGCGAAATTAGCCGATCTTTGAGAAGGATGGAGTCCTTGGTACTATGGCGGCTTTCACGGTTCAGCCACCTCCGTCTCCGACCCTCCGGGGAAGCAGATCTGTTACAAAGTGTCGTTCAAAAAGAATCGTTCAATAGGAGTCGTTCAAAAGGAATCGTTCAAAAAGAGCCGTTCAGAAGGAGTCGTTTTAAAAGAGTGGATCAGAAAGAGTCGTTGAAAATAGTGGATCAACAAGAGTCGTTCAGAAAGAGTAGTTCAAAAATTAAGGTTCAGAAAGAGTTACTTGTTGTTGTTGTGGTAACGATGCATCAAATACTGCAATTCTTCTTGCATCGAGGGGGTTTGGCAGCTCTTCGCCGTTGAAAAACGGGTCGTGCCGGCACGAAGAACCGGCTGACGCAGGAACGAGAAAGAGTTCCTCGAAAAAAAATACTCTTTTTTTTAATGACTATTTTCGAACCACTTGTTTTGAGAAAGAGTTACTCAAAACGAGTGGTTCGAAAATAGTCATTCAAAAGGAGTTATTCAAAAAGAGTCGTTCAAAAGGAGTCGTTCAAAAGGAGTCGTTTAAAACGAGTCGTTAAAAAAGAATCGTTCAAAAAGAATCGTTGAAAAGGAGTCGTTCAAAAAGAGCGGATCAAAAAGAATTGTTGAAATGGAGTCGTTCAAAAAGAGCGGATCAAACAGAGTCGTTCAAAATGCATCGTTCGTGGAATCTGGCGCTTCTATCCTGCTCAAAACTCCTCAGACATTTAGTGCACTATTTCTTCCACGTGCTGCTGGGTGCATTGTTATGGAAAGCGACTCATTATGAGCTGGTTTGATAAGACATTTTGAACATCGATAGGCGAATTGATAAATTTTACACTTACAAGTTCGTCAGATGAACTAAACGCGGGCTCAAGTGAATATTTTCAGATGTCGGTGGTTATTCGATGAGTTGCTGAGCGTGTCAAAGGGAACTTAGTTGATTTGAAGAGTGCGTGCAATGTGAGTATGTGCAACCTGTCCTGTAATGGACGGACATATACTCCGAGCACGCGGCCAGGTTAGCACCATTCCTTATAATCGGAGCTGCAGGAAAACTGTGATCGAATGCCCAGCTCTAGCAAGCGCCAGGCATCAATAATTGGGTAGCGCGCTGTCGTCACTAACATATCCGATGTCTCCCCGAAGGGTATCGGGGAGATAGGACGCTTTCTTATCTCGGCGGGATGGTTTTGAGGCGCACACCCTACGATTACCACAGAGATACTTCGATAACTAAGGTTAGTCCTCATACGAGAGGCTTGTGGCATCAAAACGTCCTCCTCCCTTTCGATGGAGGAGGAAACAGCGACGTCAACCACCAACCACCCTTCGAGTCATGCTGTGCGTTTGTTCGTGCATTTGTCCGGGCATTTTCTGTGATCCGATTCCAACCAAAATTTGTTACGTAGCTTTCTTAGATGATCCCAAAGACCACCCGATGAAGCATTGTCTTGTCAGGACAAAAGGACCTCTATGAAATCCAACATAGCGACATCAGTTGACCGAAAGGCGTTGAAGTTATTTTGAGTCCCCTTTGGGCGGGAGGAAAGGACCTTTTTCGAGTATGAAGTGAAATCCAAGTAATAGGGGTGACGTGGCCACTGCACTGGGATGCTGTTGAAGGCAGTTTGAATCCTTCGGTCAGGACAGAGTTACTTCTTTGGGGTCGAAATTTATCGAAGCAAATCGTTAATGTGCATTTGCAAGGGCCGGCCCGCAACCACCTGTAATGAACCATATTATGGTCTGGTAGTGCTGCTTCCACCGGCAGATCTATGGCAGCACCAGATGAGCAAGGATCTGTCGGTGGTACGAAAGCAGAGGCCGAGGCTCCCATTACACCTGGACCCCAATGCGAGCGCGAGAGCAATCGAGCCATCCGCCAACACTTCCATCCTTATCGCTTCATTTTTTTTATTCCCCATTTTTACCTTCCCTGTTTGTGTTATCTTCCCCAGGCCTATGAATTTTTGTTAATACGTAAAGGACAGGGGCAACGAGCGGCGAAAACCCCGCCCACGTCTCCCGAACTGAGGAGCATAGGTCGCTGCTTAGCTCGTTGAGGGGCCTTTTTGCTTCGTCAGATGGCACGGCCCGACCTTCACGGTCATTATGCTACCTAAGGCTCCGTCCCCACAGGCATCTCCGGATGCCCACCAATCCGTCCGTTATAGCATCGCGACTTTTTGTGTATTAGTTCCCCGACAAAAAGAAATCTCGAGGCGGTAGCATGGGAGCGCAACACTATTTTCAAACTTTTGCGATCCAATAACGACTAAGTGCGTCTAAGATCATGGCGTGGACTTATTCGGCTCAAAGCTGAAATGAATCACCACGACCCAGGACTTCTATGAACTCTATGAATCGCGGTCACGGATTAGAGGCCCGCAAAATGAAATAGAAACTTATTCCCTGAATTAACAATAATTAGATTCACATCACCGCGCTCTCACCTCTGGCCGCGATGGCGACGACGGCGGCCACCTCGATGCCAGGGCGTAAAATCGCCAACTAAATGAACGAGAGACAAAAGGACTCTATTCGGATGGCATGACGGCGGCGGCGGCATCTTTAGGGTGGCACTTAAGTAGCGTTAAGTATTCTGTTGTAAATTTTAAAGTCCCCCGAGGAGTTTACCAGAAATCCTTTTAAATCCTCTCCGAGGCTAAAAGTGGTCTTATGTATCCGTTTTGATGCGATCCAAGGATGCGAGTACTTTTCTGAAATGTATACATCCGTCGTCCTCGCATCTATGCCTAGCATGGGCCCACCACCACCACCGTTCATCCAAAATAGTCCCGAAATAGTCATTTTGCCGTTTCTCGGCACAGGCTAGAGACAGTCCTGTGTGCCTGTTGTAAATTCCAGGAGTTTCGCGAGGAGCTCGAAAGTTTGAAGTGAAGAGATCAAAAGTGCTGTCTGCGGTGATACCCATCATTCCTACCCACCCCCGCATCCGTCTGATTTAATTTCCCAGAAATTAAAACAGGATGAGGCACTTTAAGAGGTATATTGAGTGTCGTCGGCTCAACTGCCGCATTTCGGCTATTATCCGCAAAATAGTCATTTGTTGTAATGAAAATATTTTAATCGTCCCCGCGAATAAAGTGATAGAGCGGAGCATTGCTTATTTCCCGCAGCGCGCATTTTATCCTCGCGGGTGGGTGGCGAAAGGACTGACCTCGTCGCTTGCACTTTTCATGTGC
Source organism: Chloromyia formosa (assembly GCA_964017055.1). NCBI lineage: Eukaryota > Metazoa > Arthropoda > Insecta > Diptera > Stratiomyidae > Chloromyia > Chloromyia formosa. Next base: position 1,302,856 of record OZ024819.1, read on the forward strand.
ACCCAAGCGAAGGACTGAGTCCGTCAGGAGAGTGGGCGGGTGGGGCGAAAAGACCGGACTTCCTAAAGCACTGAACTACTTTCTTTCCATTCAGAGTTCTTGGAAATTTTCGTAAGACCATTAGCTCATTAAAATGGTGTGGTAAGGAACACGACACAATGATGAGATGAATGGGGCGCAAATGAAAGGGGCGGGAGGAAGGGTTTGGATGGTTTTAGACTCCTTAAACTTTTGCACCAGCCATTGATTTAATCCGACCAGGCCGGCCGCGGCCCTTTCCCTCAGCCTGCCTGTGCACTAAGAAAGGCCACCCGATGTCGGGTGGTTGTCGGGGATCTTTCATCAAAGCACTACTTCTTGGTGGCGCTGGTGGTGGTGGTGGTGGTGATGAAAGAAAAACTTTTCCAACATCTCGGGTCGGGTATATTATGGCCAAGGGAATGACGTAATCAGATCAGGCTCTTTTTTTTGCTACTTATTATTAATTTTTTTTTTCTGTATTTAAGAAGTTGAAGGGATTGCCATAGTTTCGAGAAAAGAAAAAGTTTTTTTGTTTCTGTTCCCTTTTATGGGTTTCGCCAGATCTTCGAGTGAAAAAGAAACCCTCCTCTACAGCAGCTATGATAAAAGCGTAGTGGTACACACTCGATTCGAGCCCGAAAGGATCCTCTTAGAGCGGTGGCCAAGCGCGCAATTGACGGGCGGCTGGACAACAAAGCCAATTGGAAGAGTGGACGTGAGGCTTGGAACCAACAAATGAAATTATTATTTCCATTAAATTCGGACTGACTATGGTTTGAGACGATTAATGTCTGGAGGGCGCGCGGTGAGTGAGAAAGACGAGAGGCGCATATAAACAGTCCACGCGGCTGCAGGGGCGAGAGGAAAATCTGAGAAAAGTACGAAAAACACGTGAAAGGCGAGGTTTCTAGCGGAAACACGAGGTGCGCGTGAAGCGGTGGTGAGCCCTAGGAAAAGGCTTACGATTTCGTGAAGATGTGTCCTTTTCCACGGGCTCACCGGCCGTTTTCCCCAAGTGTTGATGCACCGCTCGCACCTCGCCTTTCACTTATTTATGCAGTGCTCCATGGAGCGCTGCCTTGTCCTCGCGAACCGTTCGGGGATATCAAGATTTCACTAAAACAAGTGAGCCAGAGTAATTATGACCCTTTTCCACGGGCTCATCAAGAGCAATTCGCCTTCTGGTCTTCAGCAGCGCTCCTTGGAGCGCTGCGTCAACACTTAGGGAAAGCGAGTTGCGATGGAGAAGGGTCAGAATCACATTGGAGAACATCGTCTTGTAGTTTTAGTTGCTCACCTTTTCTAGCGGAAACCTTATATCCGCTACGCGCGCACCTCATCTTTCCCATAATTATGCAGCGCACATTTGTGCTCGGCGAACTGGATACTCATGCTTAAGAGGCCGCTTCAGAATCAAAGGAATTGTATGGGACAGACGACAGGACCGCTCGGCCTCGAGCTGTCGTTTCTGCGAAGGAGTCAATGGGCAGGCGGAGCCTAGATTTCACTTCAGGACGAAGGCATGCTTTCTTCGATTCCAGTGAATCGGCGTCTTATCCAGCATTTTCAAGTCCGTTTGAATTAAAAATTCATCGTTGTTGCGTTTCGAGTCACTGACTCCATAATCCATAAGCTCATTGTGTTTGGCTGCACCCTTAAAAACAAATCCTAGTCACGGCCGCCTCCGCTATACGCCTTCCATCACCCTGTGTAATATTCATGGAAGCCAGCGGCAACCAATTCGTTCATCAGCCATCATCAAGTCAAAACTTCTGTTCTTGATACTAAGCGTATTAAGGGCGCTTTCGTACACCATGTGCACTTGATGTTCCTTTTTGCTCCCTGAACCAGGAAAAAAAAAGTCCCAATACTCTCATCCTTCGTCTGTGTCTATCCTCGCGTCGTCGTCAGTAGATATGGCGCCCCCTGTGCTCTTAGTTGTTATAGTCCACAATCAGTGCGAGTCCTTGTGCTTTGTTTTGCAGCACACGTACACGAAATCAGTGCCTCCTCGGCAATGTGCCATAGCAAACTCCACTTGTACATACACATACAACGAATGATGCAATTAATTGAAGATTCCAAGGGATTTATTTTCGTGTTTCTTTTCGTTTTCGGCGCCTTCTTTTACACCCTCCATGCCGAAGCGAAAGATGGAGGATCCATAGATCCTTGCACCCCACACTCCATCTCATCTCATAGCTACTCACACACGAGCTATGAGATGAGTGTGGAGTGCTCTCGCTAGAATAAAGAAACGAACGGAAAAATCCTTTTAATCGCAAGGTGTTGAGCTCTCTGTTCGTTTCGTTTCTAGGACTCAATTAAATTTGCGTGGACGCTCTACTGTTGGGGGAGCGAAACTTTCTTTCCGTCAAATTGGAAATCTTTGAAATTGTGTGGCCTATTTAGGTCAATTTTAGGGGGTCTGACACCCCCCTCCCCCCCTCCCCCCCTCCCCCCCCCCCTCTCCCAATATTATTAGGGAAACTTAGGAACTTTTCGCAGCAGGCTCTTTACTTTTTGAGAAGGGCTGGAATATAAATGACGTTGAGCCGAGAGCTCCTCCGCCCGCCCGGTGTATGGACCAGACTGCTGGCGCATCTGAAATCTCCCATCCTTCGCCTTGACAACCCTCCAGCCCCGCTCTAGGTCCTCCCTCGTCACAACCTCCAACCTAGAGCCAGGCTAAATATCCCCTCCCTGGCCTTACAATTTCCCATCAACCTTCTTCCAGTTTTCAATCGAAATGCACCAATCGGCGTCATTCCGATCGACCACCGCCGGTTCGAGCCAGAGCTCCAGTTTGAAAGATAGTAGAACAAATTGTAACGAAGGACTTAGTAGCTTATATGAGCTTCATTGGATGGCATCCGCGATAAGAGAGAGAGAGCCTATCCGTTTAAGGTCAGGACGAAAGTACGGGCTGAAAGTACGGATGAACATCGCTACTTTGTGGGTTATTACGCGACGATCTCTGGACGATCTGATAGAAGTTTAGGTCATTCGACTACATCGCTTCATTGCCGGCTCTCGCTTGTTTGACGACTGACGGCATAGGCTCGGGCTGTTGAGCCGACCGGGGCTATCACAGCGGACCCAGTTGGTGGCTTATGTGTGCTTTGTTTTTATTTTTCAAGGCAGCTCATCTGACCGACCCTGGGGTGTTCTCTCTCTCTTCTTCGCTCGATATTTGAACTTTTCCCGGTCCTATAATCATTCTAAGGACACTCTCTCTTCATATTTCATGCACGTTATATCCGACACATATTCTCGCCACTCGCTTGGAGTGAACTCGTCGAGGATGTCTAGGGCCGTCGGTCGTCGTTGTCGTCATCGTTGGTTGGCCCTGTTTCAGGCATACGTAAATCTGCTGGCATTTTGATTCAGGAAATGCAGGCATGCGATGGCGGGGTGGATGGGTGCACAAAGTTTAGCCGAATTCGAAGAGCCACAACAGTCAGGTGCACACTGAATTACGACTCACCTCTCCATGTGCACTGAAATTATTTTCGACCTACCCATAATCGTGTGCAGCAGTGCATCCACTTGGCCACCACCCCTAATTCCCGACGGGCGCGAATGATTCTCGTCCTCGGTATGGCGGTGGGTCGGCCGGGAAGAGGAAAGACCGAATTCTCACTGTCATTTCGTCCTTTTGTGATTCTTACGAGTATAACACCGCCCGCCCATGCCCATGCCCCGCTGTCCCGGCACATTTGTGCACGACTCTTTCGGGCCAATTTTCCCTAGCATGTGCGATGCATGTGTGTCAGAACGCCGGATTTCGCTTATGCATATAATGGAGACGCCGCCGCCGCCCCGGGTCAGGGAACGAGAAAATCAAGTCTGAGATGTCGTCGTCAATCTAAAACTTACAAAACTGCTTCCCTGATAGATTTTCTGAAAGGCTTATGGATTTTCAGTCCTAATCGTAGGTAACGAGGTGCCCAGGACTCTCTATGTGTGCCATATACGAGTATGCGTCTTCTGGGCTCTTCGCATAGTCATAGAGGCAGACATTTCCGTCTTGAATTGTTTGTCGAGGATATTGTGTAGTGCAATCAAGTACAAGGCTATAAGTTGGTCATGGTAGCATGCTTAGCAGCGGCAAATATATCCCACACGACTTGCATTCAAGTGACAGGCCCGGGCAAGCGTTACGTGATGAGGCTGACGGAAAGGAGTGCGAATAGTGCCAAACGTCTGTGTGGCTGATTTACCTGTCGAGGATATATGCTAGCATTGCCAGCAAAGCCAATTCGACGAGTGTTGCGTGCATTGGTTTGGAACGCTGATGTGGAAAGAGCCTTGTAATTGATTGTTTCTTCAAGGAGGTGTCGATTGGACACCGAACAACTGTCGACTCGTAATCGAAACACGAAATAATTTTTTTCTCCGTACACGGGTCGATTCAGACTCGACTGTAACTCACCAAAATCCATTAACGGACCTGCTGCTCTTCTTGCACTACTTCATAGCAACGCGAGCACCATAAACTGGCGGGAGGAGGGAGAGGAGCCAACAACAGGAATCGCTGCAAACGACTAACAACAAATATGCTTTCTAAGTGATCGCAATTAGTAGCTGCAGCTCAATGGGTAGAGGGTTGATCTATCAAGCGAGACGTCGTTGGTTCAATTCCTCTCGCCAACATATTCAAACAGGGGTTTTTGTCGCCGCCGCAGTTCGGTAGCCTCCAGTCGACTCAGCTATGACTCGAGTTGACCCCAGTTGATCTACTCAAAACAATATTGACTTCAGCCTGATAAGGTCCTTTGTGAGGGCACTTTTTAATGACAGCGCACCTCACTATGATATGTCTACAGGAAACATAATTCTAACGGAGCGATAGGCTCAAACAGCAGTTTCATTGGCCGAGGGACTCAACCAGTAGTTCCATTGACCGAGAGGCCCATCCGGCGCTTTCATTGATCGACAGGCCCAACCAACAGTTTCATCGACCGCAAGGCTCAACCAGCAGTTTAATGGATCGAGGGACTCAACCAGCAGTTTCATCGGACACGAGACCCGAACAGCAGTTTCATTGACCGAAGAACTGAGCCAGTAGCTTCATCGACCACGAGGCTCAGCCATCAGTAGCATTAGCCGCCCACGACATCTGAAATCCTGGTGTGCTGATACTCGGGCACTCGTAAAAAATATCTACAAATGCTCGAAAAAAAAACACAGTCCGAAAATATCTAGCGCCCAACGTGAGGTATGCCCTGCTGACACGTCGTCGTCGGTTGACCCATCATGGAAATTCAGTACTCAGAAAAAAAAATCTCCAATAAAAAAGTCAACGGAGTCACTGAAAAAAAAAACAGCCCGAAAATATTCAACGTCCAGCGCGCGAGGTATGCCATGACGGCATGTTGGCACTCAAAAAAGATCCACAAATGCTCGGAAAAAAAGCCCGAAAATATCTAGCCCCCAACGTTACGTCATCTTCTAACCTGTAAACTCTGCACACAGAGTGTGTCTCTAAAAAAAAGGTCCACGGGATCTTGACAAAAAGCCCGAAAATACTTAGCGCCCAATGTGGGGTATACCATGATGTCACTTGGTCGGAAAATCTGTACCCAAAAAAGATCCACAAATGCTCGACAAAAATCTCGAAAATATCTAGCGCCTAACGTGGGGTATGACTTGCTGGAACGTTGCAACGTTCGGTCGACCTATCGTGGAAACTCTGTAGTCGAAAAGAGTCTCTAAAAAATGTTTACGGAATCTCGAAAAAAAAAAACAGCCCGAAAATATTCGGCACCCGACGTAAGGTATGCCATGACGATTGTTGGAACATCTGTACTCAAAACAGATCCACAAATGCTCAAAAAAAAAAGCCCGAAAAAATCTAGCGCCCAACGTGGGGTCTGTCCTGCCTGCCCTAAAAAAAAAGGTCTACAGAATCTCGAAAACCGCCAAACTCTCCTTTCGCCGCCGTTCTTTATGCGGATTGTACGGCTAAATTTGCGTGGGTTTTTCTCCCCGACCGCGCGCGGCGAGCCCCCAGAAATCGCCTCCGATATCATTTTGAACATTACGTTGAAGCCACGTTTGTGATGGCGCTTGTTTTGATGTAAGGCTCCGTCTGGCATTCGGAGGCTTCATCAACGCCTAACTTTTCATTCAAGCGACGTAAGATGCCTCCAGAATTGAAAAAGAGAGCGATACACGTCAGAGATTATTCGGTACAACATCGATGGGCTTATCCACTTCAGTTTTTAAGATACCCATAAAGGTAGAGCCCGGGGAAGGTATAGCCGAGGTGGATCGAAATGCGGGTGATCAATGTACCCATATAATGGACGGGAATATACCGCCCTGGACGATATTTCAAGACCATCCCGGTGCGAGTTGGCAAGGACTGGTGGTTGGCCGCTCCTGATGAGCCTGAAACTCTCCGATGAGCTGCTTTTGACGATTTTTGCACAACTCACTATAGCGCAATATTCGATGATTACGAAAACAAGGCCTGGAAGGAAGGGAGAAAACCAAGACCTAGAAGCCCTGCTGGAGCTCATAATTGCTGGTGCAGAGTTTCCAACGGGACTCCAAGCCTTCGGGGGAGCCGCAACAGCCCGGTTGGTGGATGGCATATACTTCACTGGAGCCCGAAGCTCTCGGGGAAAGACACGACGTCGCAACTGGCAGAGGGTGTGGGAAACAATGGCTGGTGCAGGGTCTCCGCAATGGGGTCCCTCCTGAATCTCGCCGAAGATCTCAAGCAGCCAGTCGAGAGACGCCCTCTGCTTTTCGCTTCTTTACGATTCTTCAATATTCGAGAGGAAATCACAAGGACCCGAATAGCATTGCGCCTCTCTCTCAGCGGGATTTTAGGGTAAAGTACATGCTCGAACTGCCGTAGTCGTCCCAGCCACGCGTTTATCCTAGGGTCAGCAGCTGGAGGCGACCGGTAGCGCAGTGTGTTGAGGCATATGGACGCCCTGCAAACTCTAGGGCAACGCTGTATATCTCTGTAGTCACCATTTTACTTTTTTATGGATCCTGATTGAATGTATTTATAATTTTCCTATTTTCAAATTGACCATCCATGTTATTCGACATTCCCATCAATGTTGTCCGGAATAATGTTAATCCTCCCCCCACCGCCAGCACTTGAGTCACTTGATATAGTCCTGAAGTACTGAACTGAAGTGCTGCTCTACAACAGCAAAATCAACGCTTCGAACTATAGTGAGTCCATTAGTAACGAAATGGATTGCAAATAGCTTTGTTTCCAATGCATTTCACCATGTAAATTATTTTATCGTGTCATTGATTTGAGTAGGAGCGCGCTTGAAGCTCTCACCCGCTCACCAAACACAGAGTTCTCGTGTACTGCATCCCTTTTCTTGTATATCCTACCGTTCTGTGTTTCGTGTTTTCTTTCTTTTTGTATTTCATGCCCACTTTGTGTTGGCTTCCGCTTCCTCTTTTTTTTGTATCGGAAGCGTGATTGAAGCTTCCGCAACAATCAGAAGCAGTCTTCCATCCATCTAGCTTTTTAATTTGCAAATCCGTGGATGTGGGTAGTACGTGCATCAAGTTGTAGTTTGGTTTGAAAATAAAAACAGAAAAAGGTCTTAAATGTAGTAAGCGGACCACCCACCAACAAAGCCCAACTACTCTACTCATAATTCCTCAATTTTGGCCGAATTTAAGGTCGGAGCTAAGCAAGTTTAGGTCTTCAACGTAAGGCTAAATTTGGGTCTTCAGCATGAGTCTCAATTTCAACCGAATTTTAGATCGAAGCCAATCGAATTTTAAGTTGATGCCAAGTGAGTTTAGAGCTTTAGGGTGAGCTTCAATTTCAGCTGAATTTTAGGTCGAAGCCGAGCAAGTCTAGGCCTTCAGCGTGAGCCTCAATTTCAACCGAGTTTTCGGTCGAAGCCAAAGGAATTTGGGGCTTCAGCAATTTCAGCCAAATTTTAGGTCGGAGCTAAGCGAGTTTAGGTCTTCCTCTTGAGCCTCAATTTTAACCCAATCTTAGGTCGAAGCCCAGCAAGTTTAGGTCTTCAGCTTCAGCTTAAATTTTGACCAAATTTTAGATCAAAGCGAAGCGAGTTTGAGCCTTCACCGTGAGCCTAAATTTTGGCCGAATTTTCGGTCGAAGCCAAGTGAGTTTAGGTCTTCATTTTGAGCCCAAATTTCAACCGGTTTTTAGGACGGAGCCATGCGAGTTTGGACCTTCAGCTTGAGCCTAAATTCTGCTCGAATTTTCAATTAAAACCAAGCGAGCTTAGGTCTTCATCTTGAGCCTAAATTTTGGCCGAATTTTCGGTCGAAGCCAAGTGAGTTTAGGTCTTCATTTTGAGCCCAAATTTCAACCGGTTTTTAGGACGGAGCCATGCGAGTTTGGACCTTCAGCTTGAGCCTAAATTCTGCTCGAATTTTCAATTAAAACCAAGCGAGCTTAGGTCTTCATCTTGAGCCTAAATTTTGGCCGAATTTTCGGTTGAAGCCAAGTCAGTTTCGGTATTCATCTTGAGCCTAAGTTTCAACCGATTTTTAAGACGAAGCCAAGGGAGTTTAGGCCTTCATCTTGAGGCTAAATTCTGCTTGAATTTTCGGTTGAAGCCAAGTGAGTTTAGGTCTTCATCTTGAGCCTAAAATTCAACCGAATTTTGGGACGGAGCCAAGCGAGCTTGGGCCTTAAGCTTGAGCCAAAATTCTGACCGAATTTTCGGTTGAAGCCAAGCGAGCTTAGGTCTTCATCTTGAGCCTAAATTTTGGCCGAATTTTCGGTTGAAGCCAAGTAAGTTTCGGTATTCATCTTGAGCCTAAATTTCAACCGATCTTTAGGACGAAGCCAAGCGAGTTTAGGTCTTCATCTTGAGCCTAAATTTTGACCGAATTAAATACAAGTTCAACTCCTGATAGCCACCTCCCTACAATCACCATCCCAGCACAACAACTACTTTTCCCAAATATTCTGAACAAATCCTATGAGCATGTCCCTAAGTCGTCCTACTCACTGGATCATCAAATATCAAATCTACTATGTCCTGCAAAATGAAATTATTATCCGTAACACTAAGTCCTGGCTGCCGTAAACATTCTTTTTTTATAGTGTCGAGATGCCATTGAGTGGCGACGGCCAGGGGCCCGTTCTAAGCCTAAGACCATATATAAATTGTATGTGTCCAGAAACGGCGGCTATTTATCCCCATATTTTGTTGAGTTGAGTCCGAGTGACAGACAATCGTCTTCCGTCAATTTCCAGAAACTTCATTTTGCCATCAGCTCGTAGTTAACTCTCGACGGTGAACGACTCTCAACAGTCTCGGCCAATTGCTGACAAAAATGAGGGATAAAATCTCAAGTGGCCCATTAATCTCCATCTTTTGTACATCTTTTGTGTGTTGGCCAGCAGCGTCTGAAACTGGCCGGGTATGCGGGGGTGGTATAAGGGTGGGTATGGTTTTGAAGCCACCACGTCATCATCACAAGGACCAAATACGATTTCTGTAGCTTTTGTCTATATATGAAGCGAATCATCATCGTGTCGGGGACCAAATACGATGAGCCCGACGAATCACGTCAACTATTCACGGCTCGTATCTATGGATCTATAAAGAATGGAATGGATAGAAAAAACTCTCTTTTGGGGAGTGTGTGAATCAGGTCAGGTATGGAATGGATTCTTCTTTTTTTTGCCATTTTGTTTTTGATGTCCCTCGGGGAGGATATGATGTCGTCGAGGTCGAAAAAGATGGTCAATGAAATCACCCGTCCCGCCCGTCCCATATCGTTCAGCTTCAATTGTCTCCGACACACGAACGCAAATGGATAATGTCCAGAGCCACAGAGCACAATATGCGTGTGTGGATCGCTGTGTGTCTGCATGTAAGTGTGTGCGACAGATTTCTACAAGTGACAAAGAGAAATATGGAGGAGCGCTGATGATGTCCTTCCAAATGACCATTGTCGTCAGCCATTGAGCCGATTCTCGCTAAAGGATCAAAGCCAAGATGACGATTGCTTCTTACTCAACGAAAGAGATTCTTTTTCTATTTTCTTTTTCTGCTCTGTCCGAGACACATATTGAATTTGAAGGGTTTTCCGACAATAAATTCGATTCGACTGGATATTGGCAAAGTGCTACCCATTCACGGAGACATTAACTCAAACCCTCAGGCAGTGGACATTAACTCAAACCCCCAGACAGTGGACAGTAGGGTTGTGAGGATTTTTAGTTATGTTACCATGAACGGGCTAGGCTCTCGTCATACCTATGAACTTATAAAGTCGATTTAGTCATGTCTGTATGTCTGTCTGTCTGTCTGTTCGACTTTCCCTCCGTCTGTCTGTCCGTCTGTCTCTCTGGCCGTCTATCTGTATTCTTCAACGCCTGATCAGAGGTCTGTCTGTCCGACTTTCTCTCCGTCTGTCTGTACGTCTGTTCGTCTGTCTCTCTGTCTGTCTATCTCTCTGCCCATCTGTCCGTATTTTTCAAAGCCTGATCAGAGATCCAGAAATTGAAAAACAGTAAAATATATTTGGCTGTCGCAGTTGCGTAGTTGCTTTCAGCCAAGCTTCCAACACAAACATAAAACAAATTCAAATTTGACAGAATACAGCACGCCCCATGGTACGTTAGAAATACGGACATACACAGGGACCTTCGGGTAGACCCTATCAGGACCGACATAAAGAAAGGCTTCAATAAGGCAAAGGCGTCTAAACAAGCATCGGATTGGCGCTCCTACAAAAGACAATTGAGTTCCTACAAAAATGAGCTGAGGACAGCTAAACGGAACTCATGGAGGAGCTTCTGCGAAGACGTGGAACAGTCAAGTGACGCGTCCAGGCTTCGCAAAGTTTTGTCTTCAGATCCAATCCATGCCTAGCTTTCTGCAAAGCCATGACGGATCGTGGACGTCACCCAGCAGGGAGACCATCGAGCTTCTGCTGGACACGCATTTTCCTGGCGGCGAAGGGGACAATTCTTTCAGTGACTCATCCAACCCCAGTACAGCACCCTGCGATTATGTATCTATTCTATCAAGGGAAAAGATTTTGTGGGCGATTAATAGCTTCGAGCCCTTTAAGTCTTCTGGACCTGATGGAATCATCCCTGCGGACCTTCAGAGTTCCGTTGATATTGTGTACCCGTGGATGGAAGCCATCCTAACTATATGCCTAACACTGGGTCACGTTCCAAGAAGCTGGACGGAAGTGCTAGTAATTTCTATTCCTAAGGCGGGAAAAAGCTCGCATGCCCGTCCAAACGACCTCAGACGAATCAGCCTTTCTTCAACCTTGCTTAAACTCCTGGACTGATTGACCTCCATCTTCGTAACACTATCTCGCCACGCCTTCTATTTACTTCGCAACATGCCAATTGGAAGGGAAGGTCAGTTGATACGGCTCTGCACTCTCTAGTTGGCTGAATGGAAAAGTCCCTGGAATGCAGGGAACATACGTTGGCTGTGTTCTTGGATATCGAGGGCACCTTCAACAATATTAAGCCCACTGCGATAATAGGAGCACTAAGGAGCCTACAAGTCGATGAATCGCTCTGCAAATTCATTGGCCTGCTGCTCACATCTAGGATTATTCGCACTACTTTGGGAACGTCGTCGTCTGTCAGTAGAGGCGTCTGTAATGGCACCCCTCAAGGCGGAATACTGTCTCCTCTTCTTTGGAACTTAGCAGTCAATGGGCTGCTTCTGAAACTGGAAGAAATTGGATGCCATGTGACTGCCTACGCCGACGATGTTGTCATTGCTAGTTCCGGTAAGTTTCCGGGAGTCATAAGTGAGGTACTCCAGAACACCTTATGTATTCTAACTGAATGGGCAGGCACCTAAGGCATCGGCGTAAACGCCGATAAGACCGAACTTGTGCGCTTTACTAGAAAGCGCATAATTCCCCTCTGTTGAACCTCCCCTTTTGGATGGCAAGAGACTGGTCTTTGCTGAAAAAGCAAAGCTCCTTGGACTTATCTTCGATAAGAAGTTAACATGGAAACTGAATATTCTAGAACGGGCGAAAAAGGCGACTGTTGGCTTTACTCGTGTAGAAAGGCCATAGGTAGAAACTGGGTCCTCCAGCCAAAAGTGGTGTACTGGTTGTATACTGCAGTGGTACGGCCTATCTTATTACACATATGCCGTGAGTATGGTGGACGGCCCTCAGAGTTGCGTCCTATTGTAACCTACTGGCGAAAGTGCAAAGACTTGCTGCGATTGCCGCAACTACGGACTACTCCGTCGGCAGACTTGGACATGCTGCTCAACTTGCTTCCAGTGTATATTTTTGACGAACAACTGGCGGCCAAAACAGCCCTGCGTCTTCGAGCTACTGGACAGTGGTGCACGCTGAGGAGCGGACACTCCGCTATTTTGGGTAGTCTGGACCTTCCAACAGTAACCGACTATACCGTTCCCAAAGTTACCTTTGGCAGCAACCACATCAGCCTGATTCCCTCTAGAGATCAATGGGCGGGCAGCACCCCTATTACACCTGACCCCTTGGCCATCTACACAGATGGCTCCAAGACGGATGAAGGAGTGGGTACGGGCATTTATTCGGCGGGACTACAAATTAACGTATCGGTTCATCTTCCCGACTACTGCAGCGTCTTCCAGGCAGAGATTTCAGCAATCGCGGAAGCTCTGTCCTGGCTGGGGAGGCATGTCGTTACTTTTAAGGACATTACTATCTACACAGACAGTCAAGCGGCGATACGGTCGCTTGAATCGGTTATTTCTACATCCAAAACGGTTGTAAATTGTCGCTCGACACTGATGGAAATGAGCAGCTTCTTCGATATTACTGTCTGTTGGATTCCGGGCCACAGTGGTTTCACAGGCGATTGCAAGGCTGACGGGCTGGCCCGTCAAGGGGCAATTGGACCCGCTGATACGTATCTTAACCACGTTAGCACACCCATAGCAGTGTGTAAAATGGCAATCGAGTCCGCTGCGATCGGCAGGGCCAATGCTAGATGGCTCGACGGCCGTACTTGCCAAACAACGAGGATGATATGGCCTAGGATAGATCCAAATCGCTCTGCCCTCTCTCATTAAGCAGGGAACATATTGGCAGGGTGATGGGGGTCATCACGGGGCACTGTCCTATCGGCGAGCATGCGAGGTGGCTTCAACTTCCTCATCACGACTACTGCAGAAGTTGTCATGATGTGGATGAGAATGAGAGTGTTGCTCACCTTCTTTGTTACTGTCCAGCCTTGGCTTATAGGAGGAGAAGGTTTTTGGGAGTCTCCTTTTTGCAGGACCTAGAGGGTCTCGCAAGAGTTAATGCGTTTGAAATTAATCGATTTATTGCCAGCGTCGGCCGGCTGGACACTTCAGCTTAAGTGTTTTAGGTAACAGAATCTTGGTGGCATCACAACGGACCATGAGTGGTCTATGTGTGCTGTGGTTAACTCGCGGTAACCTCTAAACCTACCTACCTACCTACATAAGGGAGAAAGCCCTTAAATTCTACGACAAAATAGACGACCATACTAACAGTACTCAGGGGCCTTTCAGACTCTCTATGGCAGGAAAACAGGTTTATCCGCAATTAAGAACGATAACACACTAGTGCATACCGAGGTCTAAGCAAACTTTTTAAAAACTGACGATAGGCTCATCGTGCTCACAGAGACAATAGGAGTAAAAGTGTGAATCACTAATCACTAACTCCACAAACGTACAGTTCTTAGAAGAAGCCAGCCGCCCGAGGCTGAGCTGATCTGATGTTAATGGTTGGTTACCTCACGGGGCACCACTGGGTGAAATATCACCTCAACAAAATGGGTCTGTCCACTGAGACGGAATGCCGGCTTTGCCTGGAGGACATTGAGTTCACCAAACATCGTCTCAGCGAATGCCCGGCCGCCGTGTCAGTAGATGGTTCCAGGTTCTTGTTTCATGGAGAGTCTATCGTGAGGTCCGCTGTCGTTAAGAGCGCTCCTACAAAGGACTTACTGGCCTCTAGCAGGCTAGTTGAGGGTCTTTTGGATTAGTTAAGGCTATGGCACGATAGTTGTCATGGTCGTAGTGCCCACTTTTGGGTAACTTAGCCTGCCCTAGGACAAAAAAAAAAATAAGGGATGATACTGCTATACGTAGAAATTTTCATCTCTCGATGACGATTCCAGGACACGAGTGAAAATCTCGCGAAAAGCCTAAAATGTGATATCCACCCTATCCATACAGTTCTACTATCCACGACGATATTAAACACAACTCATTTTCCAAAAGATATTAGATACGAAGATTCGGGATTCTCATCCCATTCGGAGTGGCGGGATAAGAGGCGACGACAACGCCAACGTCGTCGTCGTCCTAGTCGCTTCCAGGCAAATCAGGAAGACTGTCAGAAATTGAAAAAAAAAAAAATAGTAATAAAGATTCACTTTCAAGATGGTCCGAATGATTCCCGATACTTGGATCTATGTATCTTTTTTTACACGAAATTTACCACACACAAAGAAGATGTGCTGATGAAAAAGTTATGTTGATGCGCCAATACCAATACTTCCACCCCGAAAAAAAAGGGGAGCGCGCTCGATTCTATTGTGGATGAGACGATATCGGACGAAGACGCATCTCAACCATGGGCACAACAGCGTTATTGATTTTGGGCATGATAGAAGAAGGACCCAAGCAATATTTCCATGGGATTGCCAAGAATTGCCGAAAAATGCACGAAGCAGGAGAATGTGATTAACACACACACACCCACCCACCCACCCACAAACGTAAAGCCTCCGGGATAAAGTTGATCTAGATGCGAATTGATTTGTAATCGAATTTCATTTCAGTAATTTATATAACGATTGGAATAGGCGCGCAACATAGGGGATCAGAAAAAAAGGGTGTCAAAAGAAAGAGGCTTGGTTTGCGACCAGAGACTTTTACTACCCCTACTATGAGCCCTAACCCCTAGCGGGGCATAACGCGTTCTTGACATCGAGTGTCACCACCGCGCAGCATGTGCGTCTTCGTAATGAATCCCTTGCCAAGTTGGTAACCGTCATAATTGCGTCCACTGTAGACCGTGCGCGTCTGAAACCATACTCTGTCGGTCCGACAGGCCCCCTTTGTCTTCCACCACCTCGGGCAGTCGGTTAAAAATTATCCGCTCGAAAATGTGTCCCGTAGTGTCGAGCAGACAGGGCTAACATCAGGTGAAGTGCTGGTAACACATGTCGCGTAGCCAAGCAAATATGGCCTAGACTGAATCCTAGTCGCCTTTCGGGGTTGCTCTCGCCGGATAGAAAGCGCATCAGCAGTGTCGTGGGGGTTATCACGGGCCATTGCTTCATTGGAGAGCATGCCAGGCGACTTCGAATACCCTTACAATGATTACTGCAGAAGCTGTGGGGACGAGGATGAGGAGGAGTGCTCATTTCATTAGCTCTGCACCTGCCCTGCTCTTGCCGGTTGTAAGAAATCCGTCCTTGGGTCTTATTACTTCACTGATCTGGACTGGACTTGAAGGGGGTGAGTGCTGGTCAGATTCGTAGGTTCATTGTTCGCTCCGGATGGTTCGCGGATTAAGTACTTGGTGGGAAGGGCTCTTTGTTGAGTCCATTTTGATGGTATCACAACGGACCCAGTGGTAGTCTATGTGAGCTCCGTATGTCGGAGCAACCCTTATAACCTAACCTAACCTAGACTTTTTAAGTTTTTCGTTATTCCATTGTCACCAAACATTGTCCTTTTTCTATATCTTTCAGGCCTAATCGATACAGACAAACCCTACTTTGATGACATCAATCCGCGCAATGTTACGACAGTGGTGGACGATGTCGCCATATTGCGATGTCGTGTCAAGAACAAGGGAAATCGCACCGTGTCGTGGATGCGAAAACGTGATCTACATATATTAACAACAAACATTTTCACGTATACGGGCGATCAGCGTTTTTCCGTTCTGCACACGCCCGGCTCGGATAATTGGGATTTGAAAATTGAATATGCCCAGCAACGTGACAGCGGCATCTACGAGTGTCAAGTGAATACCGAGCCAAAAATCAATTTGGCCATTGCTCTGGAAGTTACCGGTATGTATGCTCTCGTCTATATAACGTATATGCAAAGCGACAGAACAAATTTAACTTCACACATTCAATTTCGAAGATACATAGATGCAAAAAAGAAATTCTTATTGTCCTCGTGTGGTGTATGTACCTGCTTATGTTTGAGATGATTTTAATTGAATGTCGTAGAGAAGACATGTCTATTGATGCCTGCTATAAATCCTCAGTCGTCTCTCCAGGTGTTCTGAATGAATGAATCGACAGCGAAAACGGAAAGGCCCACCCTATCATTGTACCTATAGACCGAAAAGATTTTGCCCTGTTTCATTAGTACTGTGTAGCGGTGTTGATACAGATTTTGATAGTAGGCTCACGGCAGTCGTGTAGATGAGCGGGGAAGGGAGGGATTACGGCGATCGACTGTAAATAGTTTTCCAGATCATACCTTCAGGCTACCTCAATCTACCTTAAGGTTTGTAACGGACCGTGTGATGGGCATCCGGAGAAGCCCGTGGGGACGGAGCCTAAGGTTGCATATTGACCGTGAAAGTCGGGCCGTGCCATCTGGCGAAAAAATAGGCCCCTCAACGAGCTAAGCAGCGGCCTATGCTTGGTGTACCTCAGTTCGTGGGCGGGGTTTTCGCCACTCGTTGCCCCTTGTCCTTTACATATTAATAAAAACTCATAGGCAACACAAACAGGGGGTCCGGGCGTAATGGGACCCTCGGCCTCTGGTTTCGTACCACCGACAGATCCTTACTCATCAGGTGACCTGCCGATGAAAGCAGCACTACTAGGATATGGTCCATTGCAGGTGATTCACTACAGGTTACCATAAGCTACCTCAGGGTTACCTCTAGAAATTTTCAACGATTTTCTGATTTTAGGGCCAACTATTGGCTGCAATTTAGCGAAAGTTTCAATGCTCCAACTGCCGTAGTTTTCGAGTTATTGCAATTTTTGTAATGTGAGTCGACGCGGGTGATTTATTCTAGAAATTCTCGACAATCTTTCAAAGTCGAAATTTCCAATTTCAGGGTAAAGCATTGGCTACGATTCAGCCGTCACGGAAATGATGAAAGCGCCCCTTGAATTTGCTCCTCCTTGTTGCCTCAGTCAGATTCATTTCGTGGCAAGAATTCGGATGTATTTATTGGGACAAGAAGAGGCTGTTACATCTGCGCGCCGCTATTAATCCGTCACTATACTGTGTCGCAGTAGTCGGTCAGCTGATGGTCTCAGCTATAGAGGAGGACTCTTCTGGCTCTACTTGTCGATGTCAATCACAGGTTTCCGTTGCTCTGGCACTACAACATGCGCTCTCGTATTGCTGAATTTCCAGCCTGGGTACGATGTGTTCTGGCGGAACTTCGAGTTAGTGAACCCTTCACTGTCACTCTATCTACACCAGCAGAATTTTTTTCGTCGCGGCTGCGTTGCTGACAGTTTCAGCTCTTCGTGGCCAGGGCAAAAGGACCTTCTTGGGAGTATGTCCTTTCGACAGTGAGTGAAAGTCAACATTTCAACGCATAGACCTACCACCACTGTCCTTTTAAAAGAGCATTTAGCTAATATCAAAATGGGGACATTGCAACCAAGTCGCTCCTTGGAGCGCTGCGAAAACATGTGAAGAGCGAGGTGCGCGCGTAGCGCGCGGTGAGCTACAGGAAGGATTGCTTTTATTAGAATCCAAACCTTCATCAGGGGCTCACCGCCCGCTACGCGCGCACCTTGCCCTTCCAGTATTTTCATAGCGCTCTACGGAGCTTCCTTGAAAATTTCACGCTTTCTTCATCAATTCAGAGGCTTTGGTGGCTGTTTGATTAAAGTCTCGTGCGCCGAAGATGTCGCTGAACACCAGCGGGAGCCTTGGAGCCCTTCAAGACGCAATCAACGAAAAGGCAGCGCTCCTTGGAGCACTGCAAAAATATGTGAAGGGCGAGGTGCGCGCACAGCGCGCGGTGAGCCACAGGAAATTCAAACCTTCATCAGGGGCTCACCGCCACCGAAAGGCCCGTACGTGCGCACCTCGCCCTTCTAGTAATTTTACAGCGCCCTACGGAGCTTCGTTGAACATTTCACTCTCTCTCCATCAATTCAGAGGCTTCGTTGGCTGTTCGATCGAAGTCTCGACGCTGAAGATGTCGCTGAACTCTAGTGGGAGGCTCGTTGGACCGCTGCAAAATCATGTGAAGAGCGAGGTGCGCGCGTAGCGCGCGGTGAGCCACAGGAAAAAAAACTTACAGCAGCCAACAGGGATAAAAACCACGTAAGGATCGTTTTTATTGAACTTCAAACCTCTGTCTAATATTTGTGCAGTGCTCTACAGAGCGAAGATGTCGCTAGCCTTACCAAAACGATGAACATATTGGAGAGGCAGGCGAGGTGAGATCTTGAAAAAGAATGGTTTCATTTGTGTGTTGATTCTGGCTAACTGATTGTAGCTTTCACTTCGCGAACTGGCAGCCCTCAATTAACCCATCTTCGGCCTCCTGCCCCCCCCCCCCCCCCCTATTCTTCCCTAAGATCCTCTGTTCTGCTCTGCCTGATATATTCAGCGCCCCATGTGGGGTGGTCATTGATTTTCTAAACATAATTTCTCACAAAAGACTTCCGGAAGGTTAGGTAAAGGGGCTGCCATGAGACATCAATCCTCACTTATGGGTCCGTTTGTTTCACCTCATTGAAGCTGAAGTCCCGAACCAGCATATACGGACAATCTACCATTTGTAGCTGTATCGCGCTCACATCCTTTCGGTCCTCCGCGGGTCACAGTAACACCACCAGCCTAAAAATTTACTCCTTCTGCTGGCGAAGGCTGGATAATGACAGAGAAGTTTAGATTAGGTTAGGTTAGGCTAAAAGGCTGCCACGGATGACGCAGCACTCATAGGCCACCAAAGGGCCCATTGTGATGCCTACCAGGATAAAAACCTATCCCATTGAAATTACTATTCATTAAACCAGCCAGCGCTGGCAATGAACCGATAAAGCCTGAGCGGGCTCATGCCCCTTAGCTCTTCCGATTGAAGGAAGAGAGAGTCGCCCAGAAAGACCCGCCTCCTCGCAGCCAAGGCAGGACAGGTGCATAGAAAATGGAGTGGCATCCTACAGAAGTCATTGTAGTGTAGGCGAAGTTTTGAAAGAGGGTTACGAATGCGCTGTCTTCCCCAACCGAACATTCTCACAATTTCGGCAGTTGTTATTGTGAGGAAAACGAAGCCTTCTGGCAAGCTCACCGATGGGACAGTGCCCTGTGATTGTCCTCGCACCACAACCTGCCAATGTGCTTCCTATTTAGTGACAGCAATCAATTGCTGACTCCACATTGGGCGCCAATTTTTTTTATTTTTTATTAATTGATGCTAAATTTTTACGCTTGCAAAGGAGCTATGAATCAGAGAGGGAGAGAGAGAGAAGTGTTGCTTGCATTTCTTTGCTCATCCACTTAATGACGTAGCAGGCGCGCTCGTGTATGGCAAAGTTTTTCCAGCAGAGTTTTCCTGGTGCAGACACCTCAGTGGAATGAATCTCGGCTTAAAAAATGTGCTAAGTAGGGCCCGAAGGGACCAGCGGCAACTTCCTGTTCAGCCGTGTATGCTACAAACTACCACTACGTCACTGGGGCTCGACACACGGTTCATAGCTGAATAGGCTTCGAGGACGCCTATACGAGTAAATAGGTCGTCAATCGGGCTCGGTAGTCGTGTTCGTTCGGTCACCGCTCTACGATCTAGAGAATGAAGTTTTAGATTAGATTAGGTTTCGGGGTGGCTGTTGAGCCCCTAAGGGTTCAGAGCACAGAGTCCGAGTGACCCATTGTGCTAAAGCCCTGGGTCTGGTAACAGGCCTAAACCTGTCGATCAAGTTTGATGGAGCTAATAAATTTGCTCAGGAGGAATAATGAAGCCGAGGCGATTTCATCAGCCTCCGGATAGGCTGCTCCAAAGAAGGCTCTACTTGGCTGGGCTAAGGCGTCGCAGTCGAAGTCTCGTCTTCTTCACCAAAAAAACGACAGCTCGAGTCAGAAACAATCCCCACAGTTCTCAAGTGGTCTCTCTGGCCTGAGGGTCTAGTCAGGATACCGCATATGGTTCTAACCTTGTTCCGGTTTAACTTTAGCAATTCAGTCGATCTGCTACGCGAGTAGCTCGAGATGGAAAGCTTTGCCAGCCTCAACCCTGGTTGATTATCCCAAAAGGCGGTAGCCTCATTGCGTTCCTAATCTCTGATGAGATTCAAGATTGTACAGGATGGAATACCGCAAAAGGATTCCGATCCGCAGAAGGGAGTAGCCGAAGCTGTTCTCGCCATTTCGTCGGCCTGTTCATTGGCACTGACACCAGCATGGCCAGGGACCCAGAATAGAGTTACTCTGGAGTTTTGATGCTCGCCGTGAACATAAACTGACTGTGGATACTAATAGAACTCTCCAAGCTTGTCAGTATTAAGACGGCATGGATAGGAGGGGCATGCTAGCAACTGCACGTCGGAAAAGTAAATAGTTGAAGGCATACTACTCAATTGTCCTAACCCCTTGTGGGGCATAGCGCGTCAACTGTTCCATGTGGCCCAGTTGACGTTTCGTTGGCATAAATTGGTTTCGGAGGGTGCAGTTGCCAGCATGCACCTCCTGCACATCCATGGCCACGAACGTCGTCGTGGACGGGATTCGAACCCGAAACGCCGGTAGTCAAACATGAGACTGATCGCCACGATGATGGGGAGGACTTATAAGAGATAGCGCACATATAGCCCAGGAGAGGAAAATTATAACGAGAGCCCCATGCTCGACACAATGGTCGTGGCGAATGCCCGGCCTTTCTGACAACGATACAATCTAATATGTACAATAGTTTGTGATTTTTTCTTTTATTTTCATCGGGTCGACCACATCAGCTTTCCTTGGGTGCAGACTACAACAAAAAGATGGCAAGGACGACCCAACAACCACATCCAATGACCATGAGGGTCAAACGTATTGATACCATTCGAACCGAACATTATTGAAGCCATCGTTTCCGCCAGCAACATTTAGTTTTAAACTAACCACACAGGAACTTGGAAGGGAGGGTGGTGGTGGCGGTGGCGGTGGCGGTGGCGATGGTGACATAGTTTTCTCCCTTAGCTTCTTTTTCCTGCCCAATATATTCCCTCGTATGGCACATCTGTATATTGAATGGCACTTTCGAATAGTGACATCATAAATCGTTAAGAGGCCGATGGGGCGAAACTGAAACTTGTGCGGAGAGGCCAATATCTATAGATGCCCAATTTCAGGTTGCGAGAAGCAAATATGCCATAAATATTCAGCTCGCTTGATTGCCGCACTACAGAGTCATAGATCAATATTTAATATACATGCAATAGGTTTTCATTTTTCGTCCACCAAAGCTACCCTGTTGTTGCTGTTGTTGTTGTTATTGTCGGCGTCCTCTCACGCCTCCCCCGGCTGACATTTCCTACGCGATGTCCTTCTATAGTCCAAGTCCACTATTGAGGTCCATATCATTTCATTCCACGAGGCAACTTTCTTCAAAGCCTGAGCCTCGCCTCGTTTCAAATTCCACCCTCATTGCCAATATTGTGGCATTAAGCTATTGATGTTGATGTTATTTGGCCGCTCCCTTTCTCTCCCTCTCTGACTCTCGCTCGTTCGCTGTCGATGGGTCAATGAAAAAAACGCAAAAAGGAATTTGCTGTGCAATATACGTAAATAGATGGTACGGTAAGGTGACACGTTCCTGTGTTGTGTGTGTCCTTAATATGCATGACAAGTGAACGGGCGAGGATCCAACTGTCTATCCGGCATCCATTTATCCGCCAATAAAATGAAATCTTTACAAATTTAATTTATTTGGGTACGTACATATCCGTGCATGCTGCGTGCGGGCACTTCCGTTTTTTTATTTGAGTATTTGATGGGAAAGTCGCCTGCTGCTCCGGCTGTGGTCATTTTATCCGTTGTCGTCGTAGTAGTGGGTCAATGAGCAGGACACAGTGACACTTTCGGGGTGGTAAAGAGTGTCGTGCTTTATGTTCGATGCTGAAGGTGCATGTGGGATGAGTTCTCTACGATTATCATCATCATTCGCTGCTATGTGGTCCATACTTTAATGGTGCAGGCTACTTTGCATATGCTGTCACATGCAATCGAACCTGTCAACAAAACTGCCGTGAAAACTGCCATCGAACCTGCTGTCGAACTTGACATTGAATCTGCCATCAAAACTGCCGTCAAACTTGCCATCGAACTTGCAGTTATACCTTTCCTCTAAACTGCCGTCGAACCTGTTATCAAAACTTCCAGCAAACCTACCACCGAACTTGTGTTCGAGCCTGCTATCAAACTTACTATCAAACCTGTCATAAAAACTGCCATTAAATCGGCATTGAATCTGATAAACCTGCCATTGAACCTGGTATCGAACCTGTTATCGAATATGCTACCAAACCTGCATCGAACCTGACATTGAACCTGCCATCGAACCTGCATCGAATCTGCCATCGAACCTGCCATCGAACCTACCATCAAAACTGCTATCAAACCAACATCGAATCTGACATCGAACCTGCCATCAAAACTGCCACCAAAACTGCCATCAAAACTACCATCGAACCTGACATCAAAGCTGTCGTCGAATCTGCTATCGAACCTGTCATCAAACCTGCTATCAAACCGGCATCGAATCTGACATTTAAACTGCCATCAAACTTGCCATCGAACTTGCAATTAAACCTTTCCTCTAAACTGCCATCGAATCTGTCATCAAAACTGCCATCGAATGTGCCATCGAACCTATGCCACCGAACTTGTCTTCGAACCTGCTATCTAAGGTTTTATCGAACCTGCCATCGAAACTGCAATCAAAACTGCTATCAAACCAGCTATTGAACTTGTCATTGAATCCGCTTTCAAAGCGGCATCGAGTCAGGACGCCGAACCTGCCATCGAATCTGCTAGCGAATCTGCCATCAAAACTGCTATCAAACCTGCTATTGAACTTGTCATCGAATCTGCTATCAAAGCGGCATCGTGTTTGGACATCGAACCTGCATCGAATCTGCATCGAATCTGCATCGAATCTACCAGCGAATCTGCCATCAAATCTGCCATCAAAACTGCCATCAAACCTGGCATCGACCTTTTGCCACCGAGCTTTTTATCAAACCAGCTATCGAACGTTTTATTGAACCTACTATCGAACCTGCCATCGAACCTTTCATAAAATCTGGCATTAAACCTTTCCTCGAACCAGCCAGTAAAATTGCCTTCGAATCTGTAATTAAACCTTTTCTCGAAACTACCATCGAACCTGTCATCAAAACTGTCATCAAACCTGCTATCAAACCTACGCCACCAAACTTGTTTTAAACCTGCTATCGAACGTTTTATCGAACCTGCCATCGAACCTGCCAGCAAAACTGTCATGAAAACTTCTATCAAAGCTGCCATCAAAACTGCTATCACACACTGCCGTCACACCTGTCATTGACCCCGCCATCGAACCTGTTAGGGATGGTTTGTAAACTTGCGTTTCTCCTAATCAGAATTCCCCCACTCCTGTTTCAGGTCCCTCTCGACGATAGGTTGATCCTTGGTTTACTTTGCGGTTGAGGAGATGAGGTGAAAGGAGTCATCTCGGCTTCGCAATAGGAGGCCCCCATAATTAATTCTAATTCGGCCAAGGGGGGCCTCAAGGTCGTGTTTTTATACCCTAGTTTTTTGTCTATCTTGCAGCGAGTGAAGAAGGCCGAGGTTCACCGCAATCAGGACCTCAGAACATAAAGAAAGATGGTATCTGAGCTGGCGAGCGCCACACTTCCTTCTCATTATTTCCAAATTTCACCCCCCGCCCCTTTGTTTGTGATGTCTATCCCAGGTCTGTGAATTCCCTTTCAATATGTTTGGACAGGGACAACGAGCGGCGAAAACCCCACCCATATCTCCCAAACTCCTGGCGGTCAACGTCCGACGTCGGGCTGTCGCGCCACTATGATGATATCTCCCAAACTAAGCTACAGCAAGTACAGGCCGCCGCTTAGCTCGTTGAGTAGCCAATTTTGGCAGCTGTCAACTTTGACAGTTGTCACTGCCGGACCTTAACGCTCAGAATGGCTCCGTCCCCGTTCACACCTTTGGGGGTCTGTCTGTTGTCCATTACAAACCTGCTATAAACTCTTCCCTTAAAACTGTCATCGAACCTGTCTGCAATACTGCCATCGAATCTGCTATCAGCTTTTCATAACCTTTAGGGTTGAATTGTTAAATTAGTCGTCCTCGAAGAAAGGATACATACATGACTACACACGACCTGCTACATGAGTATCACTGATGAATTCATCAGCCCGTAGCTGATGAAATACTCAATGAGAGTCGTTGATAAACTCATCGGGTTGTCATGAGTTAAATAGTTGACGACTTTTTTTTTTTTTTTTAAATTTCATCGAGAGCTTTGATATTTGCTCAGTGATGTTCAGAAGAAGACAGCTGAGCTGAGCGCAGTGGATAGAGAGTTGATCTCATATTCGTGTAGTTGCGGGTTCGACCTCTGCCACGAGCGATATTATTTTGCCAATACGCGACGCACGTCAGGTAGCTGTCGGGGCCATTTCATGACGGTCAACATTTTCAGAACAACCGCTCTAGGCCGGCCGCACATTGCGTCGTAGGCAGGGCAGCGCGTGCAGCGCGCACATGGCATTGTTGTTGTAACAACTGTCAAAATCTGATTTTACAACAACAATGCCATGTGCACGCTGCGCAGGCTGCCCTGCCTACGTCGCAATATGCGTTGACAACACGTAGCTGAACGTTTTTTAACGGTGAACTGTGTACTATTGGACATCTGTTACGTCACCCCTACATGACGACCGTTTTTTTGACGGTGGGTTTTTAAGGGACCGCCTATTCATGGCCGTCAACTGACGGCTGTCAGCAGACGCCACCGTTTCTCCAGGAAACCCCCCGACTTTATTGTTCTCCAATGACGAGAGTGGCTTCTAGGCGATAATATTAGTACCGAGCTAAATCGCCCGGACGAAAATGTGGCCCTTGTTCAAGTGCACCCCCGCCCCACCCCACCCTCCCCTCGCCCACTCCCCCCAAGTGCTTTGAAAAAATGCGTGGAAGGGGAGAGGAGGGGGTGGGGAGTTAGGAGCGCGAAAAGTTTCTTGTCTACGCCTAAAGTTAAGATTTTGACCGCGGATTGCCTGCTCACCAGCACCACCACCACCACCACCACTAGCGTCCCTATATTGCGTGCGATCGAGGTGATTCTATCTCCTCCCTCTTTTCCTCCACATTGACTTCAAAAATATCTCCCACGTTTTTTTTGAATCGTGTTTATAAGTAATAGCGAAAAAGAGAAAAACTGAGAGTCCCTCTCTCAGTTTTTCTCTTTTTAGAGACAGAGAGAAAGAAGGAGAAAGAGGCTGAGAGAGAGAGACAGAAAGAGAGGCCTTCACCCTCGTTTGTCCTTAATCGTTTTTGCAAGGAATTAGAGAGAGACAGAAAGAGACAGAGAGACAGAGCACGCTTTTTCCCTCGTTTGCCTTTAATTCTTTTTACGAGGAATTTCGTTTGTCCTCAATTCTTTTTGCAGGATATAACGAGAAAGAGAGAGAGAGAGGAAGAGAGAGAAAGAGAGAGAGAGGGATAATGAGAGAGAAAGAGAGAGCGGGTAAGAGAGTCTCTCTCCCTCGTTTTCCCTTAATCCTTTTCAAAGGAATTGAGAGCGAGAATGAAAGAGAGCTTTCTCCCCTCGTTTGTCCTTAATCCTTTTTGCAAGGAAATAGTGAGAAAGAGAGAGTTCTCTCCCAAGTTTGTCGTTGTTTAATTCTTTTCCTATGAATGGC
Organism: Chloromyia formosa; assembly: GCA_964017055.1. Taxonomy (NCBI): domain Eukaryota; kingdom Metazoa; phylum Arthropoda; class Insecta; order Diptera; family Stratiomyidae; genus Chloromyia; species Chloromyia formosa. The sequence goes on from OZ024819.1 coordinate 1,328,741, forward strand.
TGATAATAGTTGTTTTGGAAGGAAATAGAGAGAGGGAGAGAGAGAGAGAAAAAGAGACCATTCTCTTCTAGGCCCGACAACATTTTTCCTCTACAGGCTGACAATAAAGAAACGATTAACATTTGACAGCATCATGAAAGCAAGCATAGTCCGAAAACTGACCGAGAAGCCTTTCAGGCGTCATCACATCCAATCATTATAGTTAGGCCTAATGTTTTCTTTTTTTCACCGAAATGCAATAATCTCTGCAGCTGGTAATGCCCCATTTGCGAATGCAGATTAGAAAAAAGGATTTATCCGACTGGCTCGTGTGTAAATCTCATCTCATCGTTGTTAACCACCCAACGAATCCCCCCCCCCCCAACCCTCCTCTCCCGCGCTCACCTTCCTCGCCTTGTAGTGTCAAAAGTCCTTGCTGAATAGACGAGGCAGAAAAAATTTAAGAGGGCGTCAAATTTTTAGCCCGATGACGGCAAGCGCATAGTGGCGAAAGGTGTACAAAAATAGTATAAAAAATGACATAGGTACACATACTTATCTGGGGGAGGGGTGTGGGGGGTATGGAAAGCGCAAAAAAAATACGAAAAAGAACGCAAACACCTTTCATTTCGTTTGAAAGTTAATCCATGCAGGAGCACCGCACAGGGAGTGTGTGTGTCCATGTGTGTGTTTGAAGGAAATATACTCGTAATATAAAATATTACACGCGCGCTTTTTTCAAATGCGGCTTGCCACATGCACAGTATATACAGAGATACGTCAATTTATATATTCTTTTTAAAGTAAAAAAAGGATCTGTCATCTCGTATACTCTTCGTTCGACTCGGTCCGTCATAAAAAGAAAAAGAAACGTGGATGTCACTCGTAAAACTCGAGGATAGAGATCTCATGTTTCGACTCACGCAGGATATATGTCTTTTGTATTTATATATTTTTTTTTATTCATTTTTCTCATCTGAATAATGAAAGAAGTCGTGACGTGTGTGTCCTTCGTATTCGTTGATATACGAGTATTACCATCCGCGCCATATGTACGTGTACCCGTCGCTCCTTGTTGCGATGTAGTGCAGTTTTCGTAGTATCGGTCTTTAGTGATGCAAATGATATCCTTTTCGTATTTTTTTTCTAGACGCATCTCGACTCCTGGCACTCCTTTAATCTGACCACCGACAAGACAAATGTCCTTCCAACGGAACGACACGGTGCGGTGTTGCTCTTATAACCAATTGTACGGGAGCGACATGGGACTTTTAGCGTCAGTGTGCGACTACTTACCCAGTAAAACCTTCAACCCTCTTTCTTCACCATTCTCCCTACGGAACTACCTCTCGGTATTAGGTTAGGTTAGGTTAAGGGACTGCCATGATACAACACAGTGCACTTAGACCACTTGGTCCATTGTGATACCACCAATAACATTTCACCTCGCTAAAAGAACCTAGGTCCCGAACCAGTCTGTGCTGGCAATGTAGAGGTTTTTCAAGTCACAGTAAAACCAGGAGTTCAGAAATTTCTTTCTCCTGATGGCCAATGCCTGACAGTGACATAGAAGGTGCAAAACACTTTCTTCCTCGTCTACATTCTCACAACTCCAGCAGTAGTCATTATGAGGAAGATGGAGCCTCCATGCGAGCGTGCCCTGTGATAGTCCCCACCACCCTGTCAATGGGCTTCCTATTCAGTGACAGCAAAGAAGCAGCGCGACTAGAATCGAATTTCTGCCAACTCATTCTCGTCGTTTGAGAAGTGTTGCTGTTGAGCCATCTGGCATTGGCTCTATCCACGGCAGCGGACTTAATTGCCATTGGCATTTTAATATCAATGCGGTCCCCATCGACAACACCAGTTGTTTCTTCATGAGTAAGATCATCCGCCCTGCAGTTGCCCTCAAAGCCACTGTGACTCGATATCCAGCAGAGGGTTATGTTGAAGAAGTAACTCATCTCTGTGAGGGCCGAGCGACACTTCTGAATAGTTTTCGATGTAGTAAGAACAGAGTCAAGCGAGCGAATCGCAGCCTGACTGTCCGTAGTAGTTAGGACATGATTCCTTTACCAGGTCACAGCTTCCGCGATCGCCGAAACCTAAGCCTACAGGACACTACTAGGTAGGATAAGTTGATTGCCAGTTCCTCCAGCCCCAACGCCGTCACCGGTCTTAGAGCCATCCGTATGGATGACCAATGAGTTGGGGGGTAAAGGGTACGTTGTAAGCCCAAAGGCTCCTCGACGGAATCAGGCTGGCGTAATTCCTGCCAAAAACATGTTTAGCAGAAGTGTAATCAGTTACCAAAGGGAGATCCAAGTTGCCCAGAATAGCAGAGTGGCCAGTACTTGACGCACGTCATTGGCCTGTTTCGCGGAGACGCATCGCCGTGCTCCCTGCCAGTTGTTTGCCAAATATGTCAAGCTGAAGCAAGTTTAGCAGCGTATCTAAGCTGACTGACGGAGTTGTTGTAAAGGCCCCCGTGTCGTGACAATCGCTGCTAGCCTTTGCACTTTGCTTAACAAGTTAAAATAATATGCCACTCCTAGTGCCGTCCTCTCTCTGGTTCCTGTCAACCCCTTGTGGGGCATAGGGCATTAACCACGCCGACTTTCCACCTCGTCCTGTCCGCCACCATCGCCTTCCACTGACTCCACGATTTGCGTAATGACTTACCCTCGACCTCAACTAATCTTCTTCAGGTGATTCTAGCTCGTCCAAAGCGGCGGCTTGCATTGGTTCCCTGTGGGTTCCAATCGAGGGCCTGTTTAGCAATGTTTTCCGGCCCTTTTCGAAGTGTGTGACCTATCCATTGCCACTTTCGCCTTTTTATGGAGGTGTCTATCCTGTCTTGGCCAGTAATAAACAGGAGGTCGTCGTTAGAAATGACCTCCGGCCAGCGTATATGTAGGATGCGCCGTAGACACTGGTTCACGAAAGTTTGCAATTTAGTTGTTATCGCCCTGGTCACCTTCCAAGTTGAACAGCCATATATTGTAAAAGCACTAATTTTAAATTGGTTTCGAAGATCCTGAGTTTGGTACGTCTGGAGATGTTGTTGTTTTGCCAGAAAGGAGTCAAACTGAAAAAGTGAAATGCCGTGCAGTAGAATTGGCCGCACAACCGCTGTATATCGCCAATACACTATTTGCGGTTGCAGGCCCCAGTTCTTGCCAATCTCCTTCCTGCTTGAGTGGAGCGCAGTTGTGGCCTTGTTCACCCGCTCAAGGATGCTGGGATTCCATATCAACTTCCTGTCAAAGATAAGACCCCGGAACTTAGCTCAACCAGAGAAAGCCAGTTTTTTGCCATCAGGAGAGCACAAGTTCGGTCTTGTAAGGGTTGACCCCAAGGCCACAGTTGTTTGCGCATTCGTTGAGAATACATAAAGCATTCTTCAGCAACTCACTACGGATTGTAATGAATCATATTCTGGTCTGGTTGTGCTGCTTCCACCGGCAGATCTATGGCAGCACCTGATGAGTAAGGATCTGTCGGTGGTACGAAACCAGAGGCCGAGGGTCCCATAACACCTGGATCCCAATGCGAGCGCGCGAGGGCAATCGAGCCATCCGCTATCCATTCCATCCTTATTGCTTCATTTTTTTTATTCCCCATAGCCTCTCTTGTTTGTGTTTTCTTCACAGGCCTATGAATTTTTATTAATACGTAAAGGACAGGGGCAACGAGCGGCGAAAACCCCGCCCACGTCTCCCGAGCTGAGCTACAGCAAGCATAGGCCGCTGCTTAGCTCGTTGAGGGGCCTTTTTCTTCGCCAGATGGCACGACCCGACCTTCACGGTCAATATGCTACCCAAGGCTCCGCCCCCACGGGCATAATATGTAACGGACGGTTCGGTGGGCATCCGAAGATGCCCGTGGGGACGGAGCCTAAGGTAGCATAATGACCGTAAAGGTCGGGCCGTGCCATCTAGCGAATAAAAAGGCTCCTCAAGGAGCTAAGCAGCGGCCTTTGCTTGCTGTAGCTCAGTTCGGGAGATGTGGGCGGGGTTTTCGCCGCTCGTTGCCCCTGTCCCTTGCGTATTAACGAAAATTCATAGGCCTGGGGAAGACAACACAAACAAGGGAGGTAAAAATAGGGAATGAAAAAAATGAAGCGATAAGGATGGAATGCTTGGCGGATGGCTCGATTGCCCTCGCGCTCGCATTGGGGTCCGGGTGTAATGGGGACCCTCGGCCTCTGGTTTCGAACCACCAACAGATCACTACTCATCAGGTGCTGCCATAGATCTGCCGGTGGAAGCAGCACTACCTGACCATGATATGGTTCATTACAGGTGGTTCATTACATAGTCTTAGGTTTTACATTGTTGAAAGCCCCCTCGATATCGAGAAAGGCAAATAACGTGTACTCCTTATATGCGAATGACTTTTCGATGTAGCCTACCAAGGAATGCAAAGCAGTGTCCACTGATCGTCCTTTCCAATAAGCGTGCTGAGAAGTGAATAGAAGATGCGATGGAATAGTGCACCGCAAGTGTCTGTCAACACCTTCAGCAATGTTGATGATAGGCTAATGGGTCGGAGGTCTTTCGGGCGTACGTGAGAGCTCTTACCCGCTTTTCGGATAAAGACCACTTTAACTTCCATCCATATACGAGGAATATATACTAATGTTGTCTAGGTTACTTTGGTGGCAACACAACGGACCAAATGATGGACTAATTGTGCTGGGTGAGGACCCGCCAGCCCCTTTACCGAACCTAATAGGAATCCGATGCAAGGCAATAGTGCCATATACGACTTTATCACTTTGTGACGCTTCATTTCGTCTATGATTGTTGCACGTCACCCGCTAAGTAAAATTTGGAAGAATTTCTGACTGTTATGCACGTTACAGAACGCGATCACCGTTAATCGAAAATCTTATTCGATTTTTTCGAAATCTTTCAGAAATAAAGTCACGAGAGACATTAATGTGTCTGTGCTGACTATAAGCGCTTCGATCGAATGCAAAATGTAAGAGTTCCAACGCTTTGAAAATGTCGCCATCGGGGCTTAATATGCCCATGCACATGTCTTGGAAACATGGGGTGGAAATGTGAGAAAGAAAACAAAAACAGGAAAAAAATCCGAAGAAATTTAAATAGAGCTTAGCGAAAGTGAAAAGAAGACGAGAAAGAGAGAGTGGTCGCCGGAAGGCAAAATCTGAGCTTTAATTCTAAATAACTCCGTTCTGACTCACATGCCGAAAAATAAATAAAAAGAAATACTCGTAAAACACCCACGTAGCCAGTTCACATGATGTTGTTGTCGTATTTTTCTGTTCTTTTGTTTTTCATCTTCCGCTTCAGTAAATATCCTTCCTGGTGGCCGCGGGTATCATATACACAGACATGACAAACAACAATCGCCCTCGCCCTCTCAATCATCCCCGGTGTGACACATTTCCCGGAAAACGGGGACACTAAAATATTCTCTTATTGATATTCCATTAATGTTGTGACCGTTATAATATTTCCAATTTTTATTATATATATATATATTTTTTTTTGTCTCCTAGTCGATTTCCGGCAGACTCTCTCTCTCTCTCTCTCTCTTCGTACTATGGCTACCGGCTGTGTCCTAACCAATAACCCAAAATTGTCATCCGTTGACCCTTACTCAATATCTGTATATCGACACACATGTATTGGCATTTTTTTGGGGGTAGATTTCTTATAGTGGCTGCCTGTGGATCTGATGTTATGTCCTTGGATTCTCGTTACTTTCACCAAGCATTGGTACTCGTACATCATTTTGGCCCCCTGAAAATATTCCACGTAAATGGGACAAGATGAACCAGGATATGATGACCAGGATGCTCGTATAATGGGGGGGGACTCACTCAATTTGGTCACGGTTGTTGGGGGGATAGTGGCGCGGCATATACACTCATAACATATGGAGATACTCGTATATGGATCATCTTCATGCTAGAGTTCCTGCAAAAAAAAAATATGTTTCACCCTTCCTCCGAGAAGAGGGAGTGCGGTAGGGTAAGGAGAACGAGTCCTCGAACAGAGACAACTGGAGCGGATCCAAAGGCCTGGATGAAAGTGAATGATGAAAAAAGAGCAGAAGAGCAGACCTGATGCTCATCTCATAGTTGACCGGGATAGCATTCCAGCGGTACCCAAGGCGAATGTCCTAATGCCGAGGGTCTTACCCGCAGACATCTCGCTCCAACTGCTCCAGCGACAGAACCCCGATGTACCGACAGATGATTGGCTGGTCCTACATTCCGGTGGACCGACAGCGGAAGGAGGGCAAACCATTATCCTTCAGATTAACAAGGAATCGTAGGATTGCTTTACCCTCGATTCGGGAAAATGGCGTGGGGCTTAGGAAGTGTATATCTTAAGCTCAAAAAGCGCCATCCCGCGGATGGGAATGAAAACAGCATGGAAGCCAACGAGGTGGAGAATGAGCTGACCGAGGCGGTCGGTAACATCACGCTTAGTGAAAATGAGCGCGAATCTGAGACGAATGATCCAGACGCTAGTCTAACGGCCGCAACACTATAATGAAGCAACCTTAGCGTTATGCCAAAAGTGCTTCGAACAAATCGTCACCATAGCAGTTCCGCATCAGCAGAGCCGCTGCACACGCTAAGGAGGGAAGCTATGATGTGGGACTCATTCAGGAACCGTGGATTTCTGGGGAGGGCCACATCAAGGGACTCTCAATGAAGAACTGCAACGTTGTAAGCTGTCGGAAGGAGGGCAGGCTGGGGACAGCTATCTTTTCAAAGAACAGCTCCAATCCTTTTCAGACTCTGATAGAAGCACGAGTGAGCTAACAGTTACACATGTGGAGGGCGCTCAAGGACGATCCCTTTTGCTCGCATCAGCACACATGGCTCGCGAAAAACCAGCGCCACCGCACGAGCTGCACACATTGCTTGAATACGCGACCGAAAGGAAAGCGAACATTGTGATAGGCAGCGACGCTAATGCGCACCACACGATATGGGGAAGTAAGGACGACAACAGGAGAGGTGAATCATTACTACTTTTTCCACTCGACTATAATTTGAAAATAGCTAATCGCGGAGGGGAGCCGACTTACAGGGGACCTACTAGCGAGAACGTCTCCAAAAATCCGACACCGCGCTCCACCCTCAACACGGAGGATGGAGGTTGGACAGAAGACAGCGCAGAAACTCTAAATGAACTTCTAAACGCACACTTCCCTGGCTGTGAGGACCATCACATCCTCGTTACACGTCCGGAAACAGGAAATGGCGACTCAAGAAGAAGCAACATTCCGGGACTATTCACGTGCAGACGCGTAAAATGGGCGATAAGCTCGTTTGACGCGTATAAATCGACAGGTCCTGACGGAATCATACTGGCAATGCTGAAAAAAACCCACGGACGCAATAGCTCCTTGGGTTGTTGCCATACTAAAGAGATGCCTCCGACTAGGCTACGTACTTCTGGCATAGAGGGAGTCCAGAATGGTGTTCATCCCCCAAAAAAAACAGGCAAGAGCAGCCATTTCAAGGACTTTAGATCTATCAGTCTAACGTCCTTTCTGCTAAAAACAATGGAAAATGCATAGATGAGTACAATAGGGAAACCATCCACTCTTCGTACCTCTCTAGAACTCAGCACGCTGACATGAAAGGGAAATCGGTAGAAACCGCTCTCTATGAGGTGGTCTCCACGATTGAGACATCCCTTCAATACAAAGAATTCACTCTTGGTACATTCCTGGACATAGCAGGGGTTTTCAACAATGTTCCCATGGAGGCTATAGTGGAGGCCCTGGAACTTGCTGGAGTGAATGAAACTCTGAGGAAATGAATCGAAGCACTACTCTCGAACAGGCTAATAACGTTTGAATGGGAGGTGCTAAACCCAGCAAGATTACGATGAGAGGTACTCCGCAAGGAGGAGTGCTATCGCTCCTGTGAATACTCGTACTGAGTAATTTACTGATATCCCTCGAATCGTCCGGAATACGTGTCGTGGTACTCGTATCAGGCAAGCACACGGGCACACTGTCAGAACTTACAACTATGGTTCTCAGTAAAATACTAAGGTGGGCGGATAGAAGAGGTTGAAGGGTAAACCCTCAGAAGACTGACTGACTGACTGGAATTCTTATGACAAAAGGAAAACCAAAAGCCTCTTAGGACTACCCAGAAGTCAGTGTGCACTATAAGCGGGCATACTAACGGGCCACTGCCTGATAGGGGAACACGCGTACAGACTAAAGCTAATAACTAACGATCGCTGCAGGAATTGCAAGTACCAAACACGAAAGAAACTCTAAGGCACCTTCTATGCGAATGTCCTGCACTCGTAAGAAGAAGGTTAAAGTGTGTTGGAGTCTACTTCTTCAACGACCTTGAAGGAGTCGCAGGACTCAGTTGGAAAAGCTTGTTGAGCTTCGTCAATGATTCAGGTTCCTTCCATCTCAACGGTCCCTTGTGATACCCTAGTTAAAACATACTCTAGACCTAACCTCTTCCAGAAGTGTCTGATCAGACCCGAAAGATATAGCGTCATCATCAGCTTCCTGTTCAAAAAGTGTGTGTGTGGCGAGGGTATCGTCCTTTCCTGAGCCGACCCCATCTTCTTCCATAGGGGCGGGTTTCTCGATGTCTTTGCGTTCTTCTCTTCCATCTTTCTTGTAGACTTTATGGGCTATTCCGGAGAAACCGCGAGCAGTTTGACCCTTTGTTGCAGCAAAAGGAGCCCAGGATTCCCTATTGATGACGATTACCGCACATCGCGACTTTTCTTGTGGTTCCTTCAATTTCACGACCCTCCAGTCATGTGTCGGGAGATTGGTATTCGACGATCTTAGTGCAAAAATGATGTCTTCAGCTCGGGGTTTCAGAGGGATTTCATCCCTAGTGACGACCTCCAGTCTAGCACCGGGCCAAAGTTCGCCAACTCGTTCAATAGCGATTCTGAAAAGATAGAGGGAAGAGCATCAACTTTATGCGGTCTTGATATCACCCACCGTCTTTACAGATCGGCGCGAGCCCCGAATGACCGGCCATTTCGCTTTTAATGTCCCTCGACTTGTCGATAGTGATACTCCCATCTGAATCACCCCTATCAAGAACTGCCACCTCTGTCCATCCTCTCACTACTTCCGCATAAGAGGCAGGTGGCCCACTGGAGGTCACGGTCTTTTTTTTCTTTTTGATAACAGCCGGTGATCTCTCTTCCGAACGAGATCTTTTTATAACTGTGAGTTGAGCCGGTGCGTCGCCGATAATGCTTATTGCCCATTCGAGCGACGACCGTTTTTTATCCGTCCTGCAATCTTCGAAGTCACGGATACGAGAAGCATTGCGTCGTGTCCTAAAAAACTCTTTAGAGGGGCGCATATGCTTGGCTTTACGTGATTGGCTACCAGCGTGCGCATGGGAAGTATTTTTACTTTGGTCAGGATTGACCAGAGCCGAATCATTGCTTATGCTTCCTTTCATAGGAACCGCAAGCCCAGCGTCACGCGCCCGGGAACCTCGCACCGTAACACTAGAGCCAGATTTTACCAAAGCTGGATTACTCGGATTATAATATGAAAGTTCAGCAGTACGCGCTTGAGAGCCGTGCATAGCATCACAAGGAGCAGGTTTCTCCAAAGCCATAGCGCCGTGCACAGCACCAGAAAAGAAGGCCCCAGTTGAAGCCCCTTGATGGCTAGTCCCTGCCTTTGGACTAGTCGGCGCCTGTCCGTCAATGCGGATATATTAACCGAATTTTTTAAAAAGTCTTGCGCCCATTGCATACCGGTGCAGTATGCCGTAAATTTTGAATACTCTCTCTCTCTCGAGATTCTTTGGACGACTGTTTTTAAACGACTCTTTCTTAACGACTCCTTTTTGAACGACTCCTTTTGAACGACTGTTTCGACTCAGTCGAAAGAGTCAGAGAGCTATTATGTGCCAGCACACGGTAAAAACAGTAATTATGGCCATCACTAGTGTCTAGGAGGACATAAAAGTGGCAAGTCAAACTCAATCAAAATATAAATTAATAAAAATATTTTATTTATCGGTTGGATAATTACACGGTACAAAATTTCTCATGATTTTTCCGCGTACTTGAACATTGGATATGGATATGCGATGAATGCTTCCGACACTTCAGGCCGCGGCTAGAAAATTTCTAACCGTGACACCGCTGATTCAAATTTCTTTTATATAATTTTTTTTCCGCCATGTATACACCAGCGAAATAGAAATTGTTGGAATAGCGCCAATAGGACTTGGACGAGCTATAGTCCTGAGTGCATACTAGCAACACCGCCGTCGCCGCCGCGCCGCCATCATCGAAGGATCCCCATGCATCCATACTCAAACGAAAGGTTCATATAAATTTACGAGAATATGTGTCTACATAAATGACATGTGACATTCGCTCGTAAAACTCGGTAACGAGCAAATGATTTGAGGACTTTTAGATTCTGGGTGGCTGGGATGGGTGGCGGCTGCTCTCCTGGCTCCGGACATACATTTTCATACATTCATCGCTTGCCTGCCTCTTGTTTGCTCAAGTATTCGCGTAAGGGTTTGGTTTCACTCGACACGACGCTTTTAAGGCCAATGCACAAAGAGGAAGCTCTCTCTCTCTCGACGTGTGTGTAGCGCCCCGCGCTTGAAACCTCTGTGCGGTGTATATCCGGGAAAAGCCGTAAAAATGGAAATACTTTATCGTACCTGGCACAGAACTGCATACGAGTAGGCAAGCCCAGCACTAGCAATGCAACGCTTTGCTGTGAATATGTCGGGTGTGACGAGTGCATTACTATACAGAGTCGAAATAAAAATAATAGGACGAAGGCGAAAAAATGAACGAAATAAAATTTATATTAAATCACGCACAAGACTTTGCCGAAAAGAGCCCTTTGCCATTCGGCATAATACGCGCGAACGGCACAAGTATGAGTCTCTTTGCTCGGGAATAGAATAGCCTAGAGCCAAAGTTGTCATAATGTTGGGAACAAAACTGTGTAATAGTTGAGCTACTTTGACTCGGTGACTCTGATATTATTTTTAAGTAATTAATTTACGTCCTTTCGTCCGTACTTAGTACTGATCTTCGTCATCAGAGCCTCTTTAATTTATCACTTGATTCGAGAGTCACCCATAAAGTTTATTGCGAATCCTTCAACAAATGCGAGTTGACTTTGTGCTCTTTATTTCCTTCCGTTGTCCTTTATGTCCTTTATATACGTTAAATCCTTTTTATCCTTTTTATGCCTCTTATTTCCAGAGAATGGGTCTATCCATCACTTCGTTCCGAAAGCACTTATTATTTGCTACGAGTATATATCGTTATATATCCTTTTCACTTCATATGCTCGAGAAGGTCCTTTTGTCCTAACCGGAAGGACATAAAACTACTTGAGCGAGGGTCGCGATGCAGAAGACATCAGCGCATTGTCTAGATCTCATTTCATGGCCAAGAAAGTCCTATTGGCCTGACACAAAGGACTCGAAATGCTTTTGACGTGATGATGGGGGATGTCTCATCATCACTCGTTCTCGCAAAAACTGCAGGAGCTCCTTCAGTGGCGGATCCAGCACATGGGGGCCCGGGCCCCCACCAAATTGTTTGGCATATTGAGCTTGAGCCCTCCAGTTATTCGAGAATATATTCGAAAATGATTTATAACAATGTCAGCGAATACAATAGATACCCGACAGGGGCGGATTTCTTTTCGCTACTCATTCTTCTTAGATTTTATTCTCTTCGGAAATATAGGATACTTCCATTCGAGCCTTTTGTCTTCATGGGACGAGCCCAGTTTTTTCTGACAAGGCGAAATTTCCATGTAGTTGTTTTATTCATGTTTTATGGTAGTTTTTTGGTAGACTGCTACAGAGCCTAACCGTAGGCTGCTGGGAAAGATGCAAAGAGTGGTTTGCCCTGCTTTTTGTGATGTGCCTAGGACAACTACAATACTTCTGTTGCTTTGAACATGCTGTTTAAGCTGCTACTTTTTGACATTTTTGTCAAATCATTCGATCATTCGACTCCATGACACTCAGTGACTTGGTTAAAGCTCTGGACACGCTGCTATTCTGAGCTACCCAAATATTTCAGCAACGACTAACAACACCTCTCTCTCTCTCTCTGGATCCTGTCAACCCCTTTGGGCATAGGGCATTAACCACGCCGACTTTCCACCTCGTCCTGTTCGCCGCCATTGCCCCCAACTGACTTCACAATTTGCCCAATGACTTACCCTCGACCTCAAATTCTCCAGGTATCCCTAGGTCGTTCCACTACACCTCTACCAAATATTAATGCGCATTTTGTCATTCTGATAAAGTAACGCAGTCAGCGGGAACAACGGGGCGACCGGTAGCGCAGTGTGTCTCACTGATCTGTCGCCCTCGATATCCAGGAAAACAACCATGGCGTAATCCTTTGATCAAAGGATTTCTCAATACAAAAAAAAAAAACAGAGAGTGCAGAGCCGTATCTACCGATCTACCCTTCCAATAGGCATGCTGTGACGCAGATAAAGAGCCTAACGGAATGGTGCTCCGCAAATAGACATCAATTAGTCTTTCCAGTAGTTTCAGCAGTATCGAAGAAAAACTAATGGGTCTGAGGTCATTCGGCATAAAAACAACCCGAACTCCCATCCAGATTCGAGGGACATAGACCAACTCGAGGCAGGCCTCTATCCAAGGATATAAAATATCTGAACATTGCTGCAAGTCCGCCGGAATGATGGCGTCGGGTCCAGCAGATTTAAAAGATTCGAAGCTAGAGATCGCCCACATAATCTTCTCTCAAGACAGGATAGATGCACATCAAATGACGCTGTGCAACAGATGAAGGACTCCTCAGATGAGGCATCAATCGAGCTGCCAGGAAAACATGTGTCAAGCAGACACTCGATAGGTTCGTGAACCAAAGGATTAGTTCCGCGACGACGGGACTTCTCCGTGAATCAGTTGAGCCAATTTTCATCATAGGAGGATATGGGGTTGGACTCTCGGGTATGCAGACTGAGTCACCCGTGAAAACTCGCTGTTGTATATCGTCTTAAGCTTTCTCTCGCCCAAAGAGAGCGAGTAACCTCTTCACAGTCTATGCATTACGGAATTATTCTAACCATGTCATGATGAAGACACATCAATGCATTACGAGTATGAACGTCACCATGACCATTTTTCTACGCGCGAAACTAATGTCACTTCCGCGTCAAGGAGCATCGAACGGCATTCAGTTATTATCTTATATTTGAACAGGGTTGATTTCAGAGGTCTTATTGCGGCTTGGCTATCTGTATAGATTGTAATATTCGTAGGGGCCACGACGTGCCACCTCAGCCAGTTAAAGCCGCAGTGACCTCCGCCTGGAGGAGGATGCTACAATGATCCGGAAGACGAAATGATAAGCTTAGGTCAAGTTGATCGGAGTAGGCGCCTACTCCTACCTATGCCTATAGATCCCATAAACGGAAACTCACCATCAATTCACTGATTACGAGAGGGGACCATGCTAACAAAGTTCTTCACGAAAAGGAGTTTAGAGGGAGTGTAATCAGTTCCAGCATAGACCTTGTTTCAGCGTTGCGTCAACGTTGCGTCAACGTTGCGTCACGGTTGCGTCAAGGATGAAGGATACCAGCGCGCAATAGTGCTGAGCTTGTTTTGCAGTTATTTATGGAGTGCTAATCTAAAATGTAAATCTAGGGATTTTTTTTTTCATTCTGGATGTGTTGATGGTGTCTCTTATTTACGAGATATTGATTAGATCCTTAAAAGATCCTTAGCACTTTAATTGTCTCATAACAATTTTTTTTTTTTTTTTTGAAATCTTTCGTCACACATTTTCATACAGGCGAATGTACCATTTTTGAGTGAGTCACATGTGACTTACCGCCGTTGAAACTAGTGGTACAGCATGAGTCATGTCATGTCTGATTCATAGACATTAAACGTGTCAGTGGCTGCATTCCCGCGAACCAATCAGGTTTTGACATTTATCGAATTCGCCTCCATATGCTTTCCCCTCCGGCAAAATTTGTGCGGACAACTGTCATGAAATTAGATTACAATACTTCTCAGATCCGCAGGGGAACATTTTCATGACAGTTGTCCGTACAAATTTTTCCGGAGGGGAAAGCATATAGTATGGAGGAGAATTTGAGAAATGTCAAAACCTGATTCATTCGCAGGAACGCAGCCAGTGTTGCACGACTCGCAGTAGTAGATGCAATAAGGGGATTCTAAATCAACTTGAACTTTGGACCCAAAAAATGCGTGACGTCGTAGGGAATCCCGGGCGTCCTGCTTTTGACCTGCAACTGAACTGTAACTGAACCGGTTTGATCTGTAACTGAACTGCTTTTAACTGCTTTTGAACTGCAACTAAACTGCTTTTGAACTGTAACCGAACTGCAACTGAACAGCAACTGAGCAACTGAACTGATTTTGAACTGCAACTGAACAGCAACTGAAAAGCAGTTCAGTTGTAGTTCAAAAGCATTTCAGTTACAGATCAAAGCGGTTCAGTTACAGTTCAGTTGCAGGTCAAAAGCAGGACGCCCGGGATTCCCTACGCCGTCACGAATTTTTCGGGTCCAAAGTTCAAATTGATTTAGAATCCTCTTATAGCATCTACTCGCGGTGCTCTTTTTTTGACTTGACTTAGGGCTCTGTCTCTGCCAGATACGGGTAGCTATACTCGAAAACCCAATGCACAACTGAAAATCGAAAATTTTCTCTGTCATCCGTCCCCTTTTCTCCCCGCCCTCTCCACCCACCCTTCTGAACTAAAACATTTATTTCTATAGAAAAAAATCAATAGAAAAACTCACTACATCATTTCTTATTTTATTTTTTTCTTTTCTTGTGATTTCAGCAGACATTAGCGAAGCTACCGGTAATTATTTTTAGTCTATTTGTGGATAGTAATCAAGACATAACAAAAACAACAAAAAATAGTTAAACACACATGCGCACGCACACACAACTACCACATTTACAATTATTTCTGTATATTCTTGACACATTCGCATGCACTAAGTTTTCTTATTTTTATCTGTTTTTTTTTCTTTAAGAAACATTCCTACGTTTCGTGAATACACGGAGAATTCTCTCTGTCTCTATTGGGAGAATTCTTTCTATCTCTCTTGGGAGAATTCTCTTTATATTGCATTTAGAGAGAATATTCAAAATTCCCTGAGAACGACTTCAGAGTGCATCTTGGGTGATCCATCTCTTGCTTTAGGTGCGATGAGCCTAGAACCCACATACGAAGGATTTGTAGTTCCCGAAGCGGAAATAACTTGAATATGGTGAAAATTCGCCCTAAATGCCATAAACAAAAATTCTCCTAATATTCGCGAAACACAGGAATGTTCGTTTTTTAACCACCGAAGAGATGACCGTTGCAGTGCGGACGGTTGATTTTACGGAAGCGAACATATATTAAGAGAATTCTCTCTACATCGCATTTCGAGCGAATTTTCATCATATACTCACGAAATTTTTGCTTAAATGTTGTTGGGCTCTTAACATGTAAATATATTTTATTTAAATTTCCCGTTATTTTTGGGGTACACAACATTTAAAACGCCCGAATGACATATGAACTGAGGCAAACGCTAGCAAACAAGATATTCTACGCCGAATTTGACAACCAAATCGTTAAAAAACTCCCCTCAATTTGCTGGACAAGCTAAATTTAATTAGTTTCTTGATATGTACGATGATTTTTGCTGAAAAATTTCCCGTTATTTTCGAGAAAAGAACGTTTTAATTATATGCAGAGCCAGGACGGAGACAAACGTTAAGAAACAAGATATTCTTCGTCAATTTTGACAATCAAATCCTTGAAAAATTCCATTCAATTTGCTAAATAAAGTGAACTCAATTAGCTTTGAGATCTTTACCGTAATTTTTGCTGAAAAATGTTCCGTTATTTTCATCAAAAGAACGTTTGAATCACATGCAGAGCCAGGACGGAGACAAACGCCAACAAACGAAAAATTCTTCGTAAATTTTGACAACCGAATCGTTCGAAAATTCCACTCAATTTGCTAGATGAAGTGAACTCAATTAGCTTTGAAATCTTTACGGTAATTCTGGCTGAAAAATTTTTCGTTATTTTTAACAAAAGAACGTTTTAATCACATGCATAACAAGGACTGAGACAAGGTGGTGACTTTCACCGATTTTAACAACCAAATCATTAAACAATTCCACTCAATTTGCTAGATGAAGTGAATTCAATTAGCTTTGAGATCTCTGCGGCAATTTTTGCTGAAAAATTTCCCGTTATTTTCAAGAAAAGAACGTTTTAATCACATGCATAGCCAGGACGGAGACAAACGCGGACAAACGAAATATTCTTCGTCAATTTTGACAACCGAATCGTTCGAAAATTCCACTCAATTTGCTAGATGTAATAAATTCAATTAGTTTGCAAATGTGTACGACAATTTTCGCTGAAAAATTTCCCGTTATTCTTGAGAAAAGATCATTTGAATCACATGCATAGCCAGGATGGAGACAAACGCTATCGGACAATATATTCTTCGTCAATTTTGACAATCGAATCTTCCAAAAATTCCACTCAATTTGCTGGACAAAGCAAATTAAATTAATTTGCAGATAACTACGACAATTTTTGCTAAAAAAATTTCCCGTTATGTACGAGAAAGGAAAGTTTCAATCACATGCGTAACAACTACTGACTGAAAATGGCTGACTTTCGCCAATTCTGACAATCAAATCGTCCAAAAATTCTACTCAGTTTGCTAGATGAAGTGAATTCAATTAGCTTTGAGATCTCTGCGGTAATTTTTGCTGAAAAATTTCCCGTTATTTTCAAGAAAAGAACGTTTTAATCACATGCGTAGCCAGGACGGAGACAAATGCTGACAAACAAGATATACTTTGTCAATTTTGACAATCAAATCGTCCAAAAATTCCACTCAATTTGCTAGATGAAGTGAATGCAATTAGCTTTGAGATCTTCACGGTAATTTTTACTGAAAAATTTCCCGTTATTTTCAATAAAAGCACGTTTTAATCACATGCGTAGCCAGGACGGAGACAAATGCTGACAAACAAGATATACTTTGTCAATTTTGACAATCAAATCGTCCAAATATTCCACTCAATTTGCTAGATGAAGTGAATGCAATTAGCTTTGAGATCTTCACGGTAATTTTTACTGAAAAATTTCCCGTTATTTTCAATAAAAGCACGTTTTAATCACATGCACAGCCAGGACGGAGTCAAATGCTGACAAACAAGATATACTTTGTCAATTTTGACAATCAAATCGTCCAAAAATTCCACTCAATTTGCTAGATGAACTGAATCGAATTAGGTTTGAGATCACTGCGGCAATTTTCGCTGTAAAATTTCCCGTTATTTTCAACAAAAGCACGTTTAAATCACATGCATAACAAGGACTGAAACAATGGCTGACTTTCACCGATTTTGACAATCAAATCGTCCAAAAATTCCACTTAATTCGCCAGACGAAGCAGATTCAATTAGCTTTGAGATCTCTGCAGTAATTTTTGCTGAAAAATGTCCCGTTATTTTAGAGAGAAGAACATTTCAAACACCGCGGAATAACAAAGCGAGCTGAGATTGAATTTCGACCGCAGTCGATTATTATAGATGGCTCATTGTAATTGTTGTAGATAAAAAAAAAAGAAGTGTTCAATCAATTTTGGGACAACAACAGCGTGGGACTGCCAATTAAATAGCCTAGTTATCAAGAAAAAGTACCGTTATTTCGATTATTTTTGGGTCTAAAAGAACAGACGGCGTTCAGGGTTCCTTTTTCGGTGCTTGCAAGGGTGATGCCGATGTTTCGCTGATTTCCGTTGTCTGCCTCCATTGTCCGCCTTCAAGCGAGCTCGTCAGCTCTGATATAACCGTAAAAACCGCTATGACCAGGTATCCAGCACAGTTTGACTTTAAAGAAAATGCCCATTTCTGAGAGAGAGGCGCGGCAATCTGCTACCGTACTTGCTGTGGTAAGAATGGACTTTAGGGCTCTTATCGCACCCTGGCTATCCGTATAAATGATGGCTTCCAAGACCGTGAAAACGTTACGCCCCAGCCAGAACATAGCCTCCCTAATAGCCGAAACTTCTCTGGAGAACGCTACAGTGATCGAGGAGACGAATTGATAAGTCTATATTCAGTCGTTCGGAGTAGACTCCGGCTCCGACGCCCGCCTCGTTCCTAGACTCGTCCGTGAAGATGGATAACGAGTCAGACAACAAAGTTCGATCCGCAACCCACTGGCTCCGAGGTGGAATCTGACTTATGAAATTCCTATCAAAAACATAGCGTGGTGTGCCATGGCTGTTTCTCCGAAACACCATTCCATCCTTATCGCCCCATTTTGCTATTATTCCCCATTTTTGCCTCACATGTTTGTGTCGTCTTCCCCAGGCCTATGAATTTTTGTTAATACGTATCCATAAAGGACAGGGGCAACGAGCGGCGAAAACCCCGCTTACATCTCCCGAACTGAGCTACAGCAAGCATAGGCCACTGCTTAGCTCGTTGAGGGGCCTTTTTCTTCGCCAGATGGCACGGCCCGACTTTCACGGTCATTATGCTACCTTAGGCTCCGTCCCCACGGGCATCTTCGGATGCCCACCAAACCGTCCGTTACAAGGGCTATAAGTGTGCTCGATCCAGAGATAGTTTCCCAAGTCGCTGACATTGACGAATGGCCCCCGGAATAAGGCAAGCTCGAATTCCTTAAACAACGCATTGTAAGTGCTTTCGCGATGTCGGAAGAAATCGAAAATCGCGAATTGCTCGTTGGCCTAGAGTGAGGCGACCAAATGTCGTCTCAGTTGCTCCGCGCAATGCGACTTAAAGCAGCAGACCGCGTGACAGATAATTTTTTGAAAACGCTATGGCTTCAGCGGTTGCCTGGCAATGATCAGGCAATCCTGAGCATTTCGGAGACATCTGATTTAACAAAATTTTCTGAGGTGGCTGATCGTACGCGTGACAGTTGTGACATCGCCTCTGTTTCATCAGCTCCAACCACCGCGCATCAAGGAGTTTCCTAGCATCACCACTCCAATAGCACTCGCAGATCCTCGCAGCGACGTTCGTCATTTCATCGAGACTTCAGGACGCCCCGTAGCCGACAAACCTAGGCGCGTCTTTCTCCTGAGAAGCTGGCGATTGCGAAAGCAGAGTTTGAGCTCATGATGCAAAAAGGGTACTGTCGCCCCTCCAAAAGTCCGTGGGCAGGCCGCCTGCATCTAGTTCAAAAGAAGGATGGCACCTGGAGACCGTGCGGAGACTAGCGGAGGCTAAACGCTGTCACTAAGCCTGACCGCTGGACTCGCTGGAGAAGCTATTTTCTCGAAATATTCATCAAATTCGAATTGCCGAGTCAGATATTCCGAAGACTGCTGTTGTCACACCTTTCGGGCTCTTCGAATTTACAGTCATGACCTTTCGGCTACGAAACGCCGCTCAATTTTTTCAGAGGTTCATGAAAATGAGGTGCTGCGTTGATTGGACCTCTGTGTGTATTGACGATATTCTGATTGATTCTGGAGACCCCGAGGAGCATATTCAACATCTGCGTTGGGTTTTTGAGAAGTTACAGCAGTACGGCGTACCTATTAACGTCGATAAATGCATTTTGACACCCAATAGGTCGAGTACCTTAGACATAAAGTCACCAAAAATGGGATCTTCTGAATTTCAGCACTACGACTCCCACTGCCACTAACATTGACGGTTTTGAGACGCGACCCGATATAAGCAAGCCTAGCGCTGAGTTCGCCGTCCTTCTGGTCGTTTCCTGTCATGGGCATACGCGTCTCGCCGATTCTCATTAAACTTTCAAATGATTTTGGTTTTCATAATTCATTTATATTCAAATAAATTGTTTAATCGTTGGTTGGACATTCTTATTCTACCCAACTTCCTTAATAAGCTTTAGAACACGTAGTGACATCTTACGGCCACTCGCCGCACAAAGCTCTCATTCGTGACAGCCACCCTTTTTCCCGAAGTGCAAACCAGGAACGAATATTTAAAGCTTTTATCCTACATCATAGATAGTGTGAGCTTTTCGGTTATTATTCGTCCGGAAGGAAAATTAATGGATGTGCTGGATGTGTCACGAGGACATGTCTCTCAGACGAGAGAGATTAAAAGGAAGGCAATGAAATTGGGCGAGAGAAATTAAGCAATTTTGCACAAGGCAGGAAGGAGGAGGAGTATGTTGGTTTGACATCTCATGGCGCGACTATATGGACCGGGCGGGTGTTGGTGAATAGAGGGGGCGTGTGTGTCTCTGTTTACTTCAGTCAGTGAATTTAGTGTACATTCTATGCTGATGTCGTCTCCTTATATCCCGAACGTGTCTCATGTTCCCAGAAACTTCTTCATCGCGGATGGACATGAAGGTGCACGCTGGCAACTGCACCATCTGAAAAAGTCGATAACCTATCGGAACGTCAACAAGACCCCTGAAGGGGTCAAGGCAATTGACAACATGTACATTTGTTCGGGAAATTTATTTATTTGTTCCGGACATTTATTCATTAGTCTCGAATATTTGTATATTTGTCTCGGAAATTTTATGTAATTGATTTTAGTTTTAATTGGAATTAATAAGATCCTTCAGCTATGGAGATATTACACACCTGAGTAGAGCTTACCTGAGGCTGCTTGTGGGTTAACACTCGGGCAATCATCGGGTGAGATATCATCAAAACAGAGGATAGGTTTGTCTATGGAGATGGAGTGCCGCCGTCTGTGCTTGGAGCACGTAGGGACCACTAGCCACATATTGTGCGAATGGTTGGCGAGTTTTTTTATGTTAACACCAAAGCTTAGGGGATACCCTTTAATGCAATAGCATCGATTTAGTAGGTGAGGAAAATTAAGGTAAGAGGGGAGGGATGGGTTGAGTTGGATTAGACGAAATTATTGTAAATGACGGTGTTGTTTAAATTTCTGCAGGTCGTAACTGCAGGGGAAAACAGATGATGGTGAAGCGTTCCACATTCGAGTTGTTCTGCATACGAAAGAGTCATAAAATTTTTCGACTGACACTAGTTTCGATTGTAAGATGGTGGGCACGATTGCGCGACCTAGGTTCACATACCTCGGCCAGATCACCACGAGCCCTGCCGTTATTAGGATAACTACTGCAACAGACATACTGACCTTGGTGCGAGTGGTGGAGTCTTTTGCTTCAGTAATTCAAATATTGTATATATATATATGCATTGAAAAAAGGCTACGGCACAATGGATCTTCTATGGATGCAATGCCTTCCATTAGGGACAGTAGCCTGAACCATTGCCATCTATCTATCCACTTTTAAGTGCCCATTTACGAGATCATACCCAAATGACAGTAATATAATATTTATGTTCTCTTTATTTTTAGCGGCCCGCGCGAAAATCATCGGATCACAGGAGGTTCACGTCAAGCGGGATAGTACAATTTCATTATCTTGTTCTGTTAATATACATGCATCATCAGTTGCTTGGTAAGTACACATCCTATGACTTGCATGTTCGATGGTTACTTATCTTATCTTATCCGCCTTAAAGAGTTCCACCGGAATTCCATCTATCCCCGGGGCTTTACCCGCTTTCATAGATTTAATAGCCGCAGTTACTTCCAGCTTAGATGGTGGGCTGGTGTCAACTCTGGGTATTTGTGGAATATTTCCAGCTTCTAGTGAAAATGTGTTTGAATGTCCGAAGGTATTGTTGAGGACCTCAATGAAGTGCTCTCTCCACCGTCGCAGTTTGTGTTCATCAGCGACCAGTAGGACTTTATCTTTCACGGGTTGTTCAGTTGCAAAAGATTTGCCAGTTAATGGCTTGATAAGTTTGTAAAGGGTTCCACTGTCACCACGGTAAGCCGCTACTTCTGCCTTCTCCGCTAATGCATTGATGTTGTTGGGTTTGTCCCGTCTGACGCTCGCTTCGCCTTCCTGAAGAGAACGGTATTCAGCTGTAAGTTGATCTTTAACTACGTCGTCAGTAGCTGAGTTCATTTATTCTTTGATTCTCTTGCGTGCCGGGATTAGAGACCATGTAGAGTCACTAATATATGGTCTTCTACCACGCTCCAATCTGCCCGCAAAAGTTTCACCGCACGAAATAAATGAGTCCTTAGCGACGTCCCATCTATCATCAATTGTAGGAGTGTTATAAAGTGGTGGTGCATTAGCTCTTTCGTGCAAGGCGGTGGAATAAGCACGTCTTATAGATGGATCTTTAAGCTTCTGCACATTAAAACGTGGCAAGATTCCTGCATTTTGCGGGCGATGGACCGCTGCCGTTCGTAAGCGCGCTTTTGCGACAACAAGTTGGTGATCGCTGCCAATATCAGCACCCCGCTTCGACCTGACGTCCAAGAGACAGTTCCTCCATGTCTTGAAAATGGCTATATGGTCAATCTGGTTCTATGTTCTGCCACTCGGAGAAACCTAGGTTGTTAAATGGCATCGTTTGTGCTTGAACAAGGTGGCGCCGATGACGAGTTGACGAGAGTTGCAAAACTCCACGAACATATCGCCATTTTTGTTCCTGTTGCCTAGACCATAATTGCCCATTAGGTATTCCAAGCCAAGGTTGTCAGACCCGACTTTGGCATTGAGATACCCCATAATAATTTTTATGCCACCTTTGGAAGCCTTGTCGAAGGTGTCGCCGAGTCGGTGGTAGAAGGCGTCCTTTACTGATTGATCCGCTGGTTCAGTCGGGGCGTAGCACTGAATTATTGTGAGGTTTCTTACCCTGGAATTAAGTCTGGCTGTACGAGACGGTCGGAGATGGGCTTTCAGTCAATTAGAGATAAGCGAGCCTCCCTAGTCAACAGGATTCCGACGCCTGCCATTCGAGGTGACGTATCGTCTTCATTTCCAGAGTAGAGCAGTACTATTTGGTCGCTCCCGATCCAGGCCATCTTGTTTCGCTCAGTCCTAGTATATCGATGTTATATGCGGTCATTTCCCGTTCGACTTCAGTGAGCCTCGCACTATGCACTCGCTCCACATCGTTCGAACGTTCCAAAAACCGATCGTGGTCCATTGTTTGTAGCCAAAAGTCGTTGCCGGTGAATCAGTCTGTGGTATCCGAGGCTCGTTTAGTGTTTCGAGCGTAAATTTATTTCAGATACGCAGATTACAAGCCCACATACCCAATCTTAGGGGAAGGGTTGCTTTCTGCGCGTTCTTTTGATGATCTTTTGAGCTGGGTGTGACGTGTTTGGTGTTCTCACAACTATGTTGCAACTCCACCGTTCGCCTATTTGCTGAGACGCACTGGTGTTATTGGCCATTCAGGATGATCATCGTGCCTCTACCAAATGTTTTGCAGTGCAAAGCTCGGTTGGCTTGATTAGCCGTTCCAGAGGGCGCCCACGCGGAGGACTATATGGAAGAGGTCTTTTACCCCCCCTCCCCCCCCCCCCCCCCAAGCCTTACATGTCTCAATTTGTTGCAGTTGATTTTCTGGGGCATTTGAATTGCGCTTCCAGTTCTGAACCTTGATGTTCTCATTATTGTTCGTTGTCAGCATAATGTCGACGAGTTTCTCCCACACCCCCTGAAAATTATCGACACACGCTATATTACATAAAATTGGATACGAATTCTCCAGTCAGAAATTCACAAAATCCCCTAAAATAAACTCCCCTAATACAAAATCTCCAAAACGAAATTCTCAAAACGAATCCCCAAAACAAAAAGGTCCCAAAGAATAGTATCCGAAACAAAAACTACCAAAAAATCCCTCAAATAATTATCACCAAAAAAACTAAAACGAGACTCCTCCAAAAAATTATATTTAAAACAAAATCCGCCAAAAAAAATCCTCTAAGCAAAAATGCCTCAAAAAAGAATCCCCCAAACAAAATCCCACAAAAAAATCCCCAAAACAAAAACTCCCCCAACAAAATCCCCAAAGCTAAATCCCCCAAAACGAGTCCCCAAACACAAAAGCCCTAAAACGAAATGACCAAAAAAGAATCCGTAAATATCAAATTCCCCAACACAAAATCCCCAAATACCTCAAATTTGGAGATTATTGGAGATAATTTTATTATTTTGCAATTTTCGTCTGTAAATTCACTGAACTCGATTTTCTTTTTGGTATTGTGTGTACACCGCTTGAAATTCGCGACAAAATTATTTAATGAAAAAAAGACAATCTTCAACGGACCGTTTTTTTGTCGCATGTACAAAAGTTGATTTGGTCGATTGGATGTCAATCCCTGGCACATTTGGGGCTGCAAATTGTGTAAAAACTAGAAAAGAGGCAGATACACTTATTTTCGTACTGCCTAAAGCGAAAATTCACTTGGGCGTGAGCCGCCTCAGTTGAGTGGCTTCCAGGTTTTTTCTGTCTTTTGTTGCTCTAGCTTTAATACGATCACGGATTAACGAACTCAACATTCCAAAAATTGTTTCAATATTTTCGTATACACAAAAACAGGTATCATGGATCAAATATCGTTGATTTTGATTCGGCCCGAGGCGGCATTAGTTTGGAAACGGAAAAAACTGAAGCCGGTACGACGAGTCGTCTGATGTTAACACGAGCCACACTGCGCGATTCGGGAAATTATACGTGCGTACCAGTTGGAGCGATACCGGCATCGGCTCAAGTGCACGTTCTCAACGGTAAGTGTATAGTATGTAGATGCTACTCGTGCTGTCGTATTTTTTTTATTTTTATTACATTTTTTGCTTTTAAGTTTAAATCAAATCAATTAAGATTAAATAATTAATTCTATTTTTTTTTCACGTATATATAATTTAAGTAATTGTGTAATATAGTTAAGTTTTATAAATATAATTTTATGTAATGTTTGGCATTTCCAGGTCAAATACGCAATCGTCCGTGACAAATAAACCAATTTCCGGATCAAATACATTAATTTCCACATCAAATGTCTAAATTTCCGGATCGAATAAATAAATTTCCAAAACAATATAAAAAATTAAACCAGAAAATAGAGGGCTACGCCCGCAATCCGAGGGTTTTGTAGTGTCCCTTGCCAATTGGAGATGAATTGTCCTACTCTTGGAGATGCTTAACCATACATGTTAAGACAATATTGCAAATTGCAAGCTTGCGTAAAAAATATTGAAAATAAATTGTTTGATTAATTATTGAAAGTACAGTCAGCGACCTTCATTTCCCCTCTATGGGGACCACCCCCCTTAAAGTTGACCTATTACGACGCATCGCTTTCTCAGGCGAATTATAGTAATTCTATACATTCCTACAAAACTTCATGTGTTGATAGAGTCTGGCATTCGGCCCTTCTAGCTAAGCTCCAGGCTTTTGGTTTAGACCCAAAATAAGTTAAATGGATCGAAAGTTTCCTTCACGACCGTTCGCTTCAGGTCGTCCTTGATGGAGTTAAATCAAATTGCCATACCACCAACGCAGGGGTCCCCCAAGGGACTGTCCTTTCACCAACACTCTTCCTTCTCTTCATCAACGATCTTCTCAGCGTGACTTCCAACTCAATCCATAGCTTTGCAGACGATAGCACCCTTGACTACACTTACTCTTTCAACTCTCTTGCTGACTCTCGCCGAAATTCAACATCTATCAACAGCGATCGCATGTTTGACTCACTTAATGAAGACATTTCAAAAATTATTGCATGGGGGAAAGCGAATCGAGTAGAGTTTAGCGCCTCAAAAACTCAATGTTGTCTACTTTCCAATAAGCGATGTGCTCCACCTACCGCCCAACCCATTCTTGTCGATGGGGTCAGCATTCCTGATTCGCCCACACTGAACATACTAGGTATTAACATCTCTTCAGTAAACTAAATTGGTCCGACCACATTTTTTGCGTTGCAAAAAACGCAATGAAGTGTCTGGGCTTTCTGAATCGCTGTAAAAGATACTTTTCACCAATTGATCTGGCTCAAATTTAATACAAGGCTCATATAAGACCGAGACTTGAATTTAATTCCCACATATGGGCAGGCGCAGGTAGAACCGCATTATCCGCGTTAGACAAAGTTCAACGGAAAGCCTTCAAGCTTATTGGCGAGGAACCCATAACATCTAAAATCGAACCGCTTGAGCACCGGCGAAGTGTCGGCTGTCTCTCACTCTTCTATCGCTACTACAACCGCCGTTGCTCTGATGAAATAGCCAACCTCATTACTGAGCGTACTTTTCCTTTACGTAACACCCGACTAGCCAGTCGTGCCCATCCTCATCTTCTAGAACTCAGCAATAGTCGCACCGCCAAATTTCATGACTCGTTTGTATCTAGGACAACACGAATGTGGAACGATCTACCATCTTTTTCCCCCGCAACTATGACCTACAAAAATTTAAACGGAATGTACACCGTCACCTTATTCAAACTCAACCCATCTCCCCCACTACCTTAATCCCTTACCACCAACGCTGTGCTCTCGCATCAAAGGGTTACCCCCTAAGCTTTGGTATAAACATAAAAAAAAATTGTATGTAGCTTCAGCCGTTCGTGAGATATTTTATGGACAGACGGACAAACGGACAGACAGACAAACGGACAGACAGACATTTGACCGATTTCATAAGAGTTTTGTTTTTACTATTGTATTACAAAACCCTAAAAAAGGTCATAGCTCAAGGAGAAGAGTTAAATTTGCAGGCATCGTCTATGATATACGATTAATTTGAACTCTTCTCAGCTGTACTTACTTTAACTGAAGGAAGAAGAGCCCTGCGATGATGTAAGACATTCTCTACAATTCAGAGACTTCATAAACGCCTAGATCTCGATCAAGCATATTTATTTGATTCGGAAAGTTTTTTTTTTATACGCAAGTCTATCTATTTGTTCTGGCTGTTTATATATTTGTCTCGGACTTCGACGTATTTGACCTGGAACTGCTACCTGACCAAACTTTGTAATTCAATTAAACAAATAAAATATAATTGGTCTATAGCGAATGTCTTTGTTTTTATGTCTCTTTTCCGATTTTTAACGCCCACCCCGCTAACAGGAGAACATCCAGCAGCAATGCAAACAAGCAGCGGTGTACCGCGACCATCACATTTAGCTATAATTGTTTTATGTATATTTTCAATAACGGCATGTCATCAACCAATCATATCACAGGCAACGTCCATACTATTGTTCTTTTCGGTTAAGAGATGACTCGTCATGTTGTAGATAAATTTACAAAAAATAAAATGAAAAAAGAAAGAAACAAAAGAAAAATAATAATAAAGTATTATATAAAGAAAGTATTATATATATAAATAAAACAAAAAGTATATAGAAACAAAACACTCAAAAAAAGACAAAAACGAATTCGTGAATAAAGTTAAAGTTGAGAATACATTTCCGGGTTATGGAATTAAGAAGAAAAAATAAAGAGAAAAGAATTAAAAAAAAAAGAAACTCAAACACAGACACAAACAGAAATGCAAATATATAAGAGAGAAAAAGATTTACAAGTACAATATAAATATATATATATTAAAAATAAATGAGTATATATCTAAAAACTAAAAAAAAAAACATATATATAAATATATGTACATATTAGAGAAAGAAGTGATGACATTATCCTGTACATGTAATTGAAAAAGAAAGAACAAAAGAAATGATATCCTTGTCAGTTATTTTTAATTTTCTATTCAAACCCACAAGTCGAAAAAATTGAATGAGACAGTCAGTGGCGCAGATAGCCCTTGGCAAAAGGGCGACGTCGGCGGCACTAATTTTGGGATATTCCTGTTTCGCAAAAATTATGAGAATTCTCTCCAATCGATCAGAGAGAACTTTCACAAAACTCGAGAAAGGTTAGCTTAGGTAAAGGGGCTGCCGGGTCCTCACCCAGCACACTTAGTCCATCATTCGGTCCGTTGTGTTACCACCAAAGTAACCTAATTAAACCTACTTAGGTACCAAACCAGCCTGTGCTGGTGATAAAACGATAGAGCTGAATGACCCTCGTATTCTTAAGGTTGTCCAGATCTTGGAAAAACCAAAAATCATGAAATTTCTTCCGCCTCGCGCAGCCAAGGCCGGACAGTGACAGAGAAGATGCAGGACGCTCTCCTCCTCATCCACGTCCTCACAGCTCCGGCAATAGCCATTATGAGGAACACGGAGCCTCCAGGCGAGCTCACCAATAGGACAGTGTCCTGTAGTAACCCCCACAACCCTACCGATGTGCTTGCTGTTCAGTGAAAGCAGTGCGGCAAGGGTCAAATTTCGGCCAAATCAACTTCGTCGTTTGGCACATGCCGCCATTAAACCATCTTATATTCGCTCTGTCAATCGAAAAGGCTTTAATTGTAATTTTACACGATGCGATTGGTATTTTGATGTTTAAACGGCCTCCGTTAACAGCACCTCTAGCCAGTACATCCGCGACGCAATTACCCACGAAGTCACTATGGCTCGGTATTCAACAAAGTAAAAAAAAGCACAAATCTCTTTGCAGACCGACCGACACTTTCCGATGGGTTTCAATGTAGTCACGACGGATTCGATCGCTCGATTTGCAGCCCGACTATCCATATAAGTCTCTCGCAGTCACTACATGATTTCCTATCCAAGTCAGAGCTTCGAAAATTGTCGTAACCTCCGCCTTCAGGACACTGCAGAAATCGGGAAGACGGAATGACAGGTTGATCCCCGGTCCCTTCGAATAGACACCCGCTCCCACACCGTCATCGGTCCTAGAGCCATCCGTGTAGATGGCCATTTAGTCGGTGGTCAGGAGCGTGTTATCAGCCCATTGACCCCTCGACGGAATCAGGCTGGTGTGGTCTCGGCCAAAAACGTAGTTCGGAGAGATGTAAACAGCCTCCACGGGGAGACTCAAATTATCCAGTACAGTTGAGTGCTCGCACCTCAGCGTGCGCCGCTGGCCAGTCTCACGAAGACGTAGAGCCGTGTTTGCCGCCAGCTGTTCGCCACCAGTTTGTAACGGGTCGCTTGTTTAAGCTGGGCTCAAACCGAGGACGGAGATCGAGGCTGGTCGTTCAGACCTGCCGTGACACCAAAGTGCTAATATCTCCTCAGAGATGACCAGAGGTGACACGTGCTTGATAACTAGCTCAGCTATCAGTAGTATGGGCGGAGTTTAGGTTTGGTCACTCTGCCTCGTGATCGCTACAAAAGAAAATTCACGCGACTGCCCGAAGACCTAGGCCAACGGATGTCCCTCAACAGATATATACATCAACAAAAATTTGGGCCGCGAAATCCCCCAAACGTCCCTGCCACTAGCACGGGAGCCCCCTTAAGGGGGTTAGGCCCCGCGCTCCCTCCCCGACCTTGGGTTGAGCCGCGCAATATTGCTCAACCCCCATGGTCGGGGAGGGAGCGCGGAGCCTCATCGCCATCAGGGGGCTCCCGTGCTAGTGGCAGGGACGTTAGGGGGATTTCGCGGCCCAAATTTTTGTTGATGTATATATCTGTTGAGGGACATCCGTTGGCCTAGGTCTTCGGGCAGTCGCGTGAATTTTTTTGTAACAATGTCGAGGCAGAGTGACCTACTAAAACCCCGCCCACTACCGGTAGCTGAGCTGGTTATCGAGCACGCGTCACCTCAGGTCATTTCTGAGGAGGTTTTGACACTTAGGTGTCACGGCTGGTCTGAACGACCATGCCTCAACCTCCGTCCTCATTCTGAGCACAGCTCAAGTCAAGTCGATTCGTTACAATGGCGCCCAACGTGGGGCGCCATTTGTAACGGGTCGCTTGTTTAAGCTGGGCTCAAACCGAGGACGGAGATCGAGGCTGGTCGTTCAGACCTGCCGTGACACCAAAGTGCCAATATCTCCTCAGAGATGACCAGAGGTGACGCGTGCTTGATATCTCTAGGTCACATCACGTGACATCACAGCCTTGTGCAAGCTTCCGTTATCACCGTGATATTGGCCTAAAAAGTACTGTAGTTTTCAACGAGACCGAAAGGAAGATTGGGGTTAAGCCCATAAGGGAAAATTTCAACCTGTAATCCTCCATCCATCTTGAAGCCCCCGTTATAGACTTCTGTTGAATACGGTAACAGAACCGTGCTCTCTTCCCATTAGCTGTGTGGTTTTATCAGGCTGACAAAATGCCTTTAAAGTGCATAATTGGTAAAGGAGTAGTCAGTCGCTGCCAGAATAGTAGAGTGTCCAAAGCATCAAGTTAACCACTGGCCCGTGTCATGTAGTGTGTACGTGTAGTAAATCCTACCCTTGTAGGGTATCTCTCCAGGCGGCCAAGGCCCGACGTCGGGCTGTCGCGCCACGAGGATAATGAGTGTCATGGAGTGAAAGGACTGTATTTTCGACCATCGATTCACTCAAAAGTCAACACTCAGCACATTAAACAGCATGATCAAGGCAGCAGTAGGAGCATCACATAAAAGCAAAGCAGGCCAACATTTTCATCTTCCCCACCACCAGACAACTCTTCAACCACTACAAATAACAATTTCGCCGATATCAACTGAAATAAGGTTCGCCCCATGCGGACTCGACTGAAAGTGTCCTATATGCTTGTCAAGAGAACAAGTTCTCTCTTGTGTTCGGATTAACCGTTACGCCATAGTTATGAAATGGCTTGTTGTGAGAGAGCATTCTGCATTACCTCACTAGGAACAACAGAAAACTTACCAGATATATCATGCGCATGAGCACACTCACCTTGCAGGTCTATATTTTCATGTTTAATTTATTAAACCAACTAGACTCCCAGAGAAAGGGAGAAAGCACTCTACCTTGCGGGGTATCCCTGCTCATAAGTCTTCGTTCAGACGGCGCTCTCGGACAAGTGTGCTAACCCTAGCACATTGAGTTTCATAAAGCAAACTCGAAATGGAACGTGTAATAAATCCTACCCTTGTAGGGTATCTTTTGCATTCGCTGTCATTTTTATAAACTATTTTCGAGTATTTCCTCGAATATTCAAAACCAGCTCTGTATACCAAACATTTTGGAGGGCCCCTCTGGATCCGCCACTGCTCTAAA
The DNA here is from genome assembly GCA_964017055.1 of Chloromyia formosa. Taxonomy (NCBI): domain Eukaryota; kingdom Metazoa; phylum Arthropoda; class Insecta; order Diptera; family Stratiomyidae; genus Chloromyia; species Chloromyia formosa. The sequence goes on from OZ024819.1 coordinate 1,359,697, forward strand.
TGGTTGCGGTATTCACGACGTCCTAGAGCGGGTGACCACCGGACACCAGGCACACGCAGACGGGACAAAGTCGACATTCCGTCTCAGCAGACAGAACCATTTTGTTGAGGTGATAACTCACTCAGTGGAGACCTGTGAGGTTTTTTTTTATGCGTTTGTCAAGGCTTTATGGGAATGGGATCAGCCTTTGATGAAAACATATCTTTGGCACAAAGGAAATTAAGGTAAGGGATGGGAGGCAGCCTTCGGTCAGCTCTATCCAAGCGGCAAGTTTCTTTAAAACCGTTGTCTGTTGTGTAAATTGCCTTGACCCCTCCAGGGGCATGGGGGCGTCAACATCTCTAGCATTCCTATGCCTTTTTTACGTTTCAATAGCACATCTACTTTTCGAAAGTACAGTTGCTAGCATGCACCTCCTATCCGTGCCGTCTTTATACTGACAAACTCGGAGCACTGTGAGAGTTCCATTATTGAGTTCATTGGTTAGAGCAAAAGGACCTTCATGGGCATGAAGTGTAACAGAAATCAAACCTAGCAAATGTGAATGCCTAAAGTAGCAATTAGCGCCGTTGGTTTTTGTGTCATTATTCATCTGAAGCGATGAGTGAGCCAATAATGACATCACTACAAAGCCCCCCCCCCCCCCCCCCCGATTTTCACGCGCAACCCCTTTCACTCGATTTAATAGTTGAGCTGAGTTTCGAATCAGTCGTTTTTCTCCCAATTTCCCATATTTTATCACTTACGCCACACCTCCAAATTGGCCCCTTATCAAAGCTCCCCCGCTTCTGGAATAGGGTCAAACTAAAGGGATTCATAGACATTATTCTTACTTTGAGAAAGCGGTTCGCGTCAAGACAAAAGAACCCTCTTGACCATTATAATGAAACAGAAATCAAACCTAACAAATATGTGGGTATTTTCTGAATCATGTGGTGATGAGGTTAGTGTACTGATGTGCAGGTGAAAGCATTTTGAGTCCGTTGATCCGGACAAAAGGACATGAAGTGAAATTTTAATTTATTCATTTATTTTTTATCAGACGCTTTTTTGTTCATTTTTCATATTTTCGGTATCCATTAAGGGGGAACCTTTTAAAATCCAAATTGATGCCAGGATATTACTAATATTTTCAAATATAATGAGAAAATGCTAAAATAATTTGATGCTAAAAACAAACAAACAAACTACGCATCTTGTCAAAATGCTAAAACCCAAAAACAAGTGCGCTATAATAAAAAAAAATTCGCAAGAAAAATGCGAAACAAAATTCCAGAGATAAGTCCCAAAAAAAGAAAGATAAAAAGAGAAGAAACGATTGAAACTATATATATATATATATTATATATTACGAGTATATCCAAAAATCCTGTTTAATATGTTAAGGAAAAAACATCGATAAGCAAAAAGAGAAGACAAAAAAAAAGAAAGAAATACTAAGTTAGAAAGAAATATATTTAAAAAATATATATACTAAATATATACATGTATATGTGATTTAAATGAATGATTATGTCAGACGAATGACACAAAAAAGTGACAAATATAAAAAAGAAACACAAAAAAAAACAAAAGGGGTGTGTGATATGTTAAATCAAACAATTGGTAACAAATGGATCCAGTAATAATTATTTAAAAAATTCCAGGGGGGGCTCAGTCTGGAACTATCTCAGACACATACAGAAATGACTTGCACATCATCTCACTCGTGGTCTGGAACTCACTTTTGTGGGTGTCTGAGAGTTCCAGATCGAGTGCGATCTATAGCCGGATCAAGTATCATATTTTGGTGACAAGTGTGAACCTTCCATAAGGTAGCGCAAAAGTAATCATCCTATAATTGTTGGCTGTAATTTTTTGTATGAATGAAAAACTTTGGCGGATCGATCAGATGAAGAAGCAACAACAACGCCTTCATCTCGGCGATGATACGATCCAAGACCGAGCTGCCTGCAGAAGGAAGCTGAGATTTTACTGCCAGAATAGGAGAAGTGCCAAGGCCATAGGCAGAGCAACGCGAAGCCGCAGAATGGTATGAAAGGGCAAGGAAGCAGAAGAGGAAAAACTTTGTGGATTAAGTTTATCTGATATCTTAAATTAATTTCCATCAAGTCGAAAAAATTATATTAGCCAAGTGGCCGCTGTCAGATTTAATTGACCATACGGGCCCGTTTCATGGCTTTTTCCATCATTTTTGTCTGAATTTCCGGCGATAGGCTCTTGTATTCTTGGGGCGGATAAACTCTTTGAAGGCTTCAAGTGTCTGGAGATTGTTCACATAAAGCCCACAAAAAGAAGTCTGGAGCGGTCAAATCGGAGTCAAACGAGAGATTAGGTGACCCGGAAATGCATTCTTCAGAATTTCGGTCGTGGCTCGTGTAGTGTGCGTCAGTGCTCCGTCCTGTTTCAACCACATGTCCCTCCAGTCCCAATTCATCCAATTATGGAAGGAAAAAGTCGTTGATCATAGCTCTGTAGTGCTCGCCATTCACAGTAATCGTTGCATCCAGGGCGTTCTCGAGAAAAAAAAAAGGCGCGATGACTCCTCCTTTACGGGATTTTCACAAATTTTTGATAATTTTGGACGATTTTTGAAGATTTTTTCGCCGAGTTTTGACTATTTTCGATGATTTTTGACTTTTTTGGTGATTGTTTTGACGATTATTAATGAATTTTCTGAATTTTTTATGTTTCTCGATGAATTTGTCCTTTTTGTAATATTTTTGGAGTTTTTCGAAGAGTTTCAGCGATTATTGAAGACTTTTTATGGGGTTTTCACGAATTTTGATAATGTTCGACGATTTTTTTTCTGATTTTTTGATAATTTCTGATGACTTTTGATGATTTTTCATGTCCTTTTTGATGACGGGAGAGTGCGCGAGGTACACTCGTAGCGCGCGGTGAGCCACCGAAAAAAAGCTAAAACTACAAAAAGGATAATCTCCAAAATAATTTCGACCCTTTTCGCCGGCTCCCCGCATAGCACCTCGCCTTTCCTTTACTTCAGCAGTGCTCCAAGAAGCGTGCTGCATGATCAGTAACGACTCTTGAGGTGTGTCAGAGCTTGACTGTCACCAGGCGGCTTTCAAGGACGCGTGTAACGGTGTGTTATTGTGATCGTGGTACAGAACTTTTTTCTTCGCCATATGGGGGCCGTTTTTTCTTGATTTCGTCGTTCGGTTTGTCCAATAACGCTGCATAACACTCTCTCTTGTGACTTTTCTTCCCTTCTGCAGGTAATCGATGAAGATTGTGTCATGTCCATCTCAAAAAAACGGAGGCCATAACTTTCCCGGCCGTGCGTTGGTCTCTTGGCCGCTTTGGTCGGCTTTCGTGGTTTCCCAGCCACCCGGCAGACTGCCTATTGGACTCAGGCGTATAGTAGTGGACCCATGTCTCGTCCATCGTCTCAAAACATCGAAAAAAGTCCGCTCGATTACGCTGCAGCAACGCCAAAGCGGCCGTTGAATCATCAGCGCGCTGCTGTTTTTGGTCGACGGTCAGCAGACGCGGCACCCATCGCGCCGATAGCTTTTTCATCGCCAAAAGATCGTGCAAAATGTATCCCACCCGAACTTTGAGATGCCCACGGCCTCAGCTAACTCGCGTAACTTCACTTTACGGTCATTCAAAACGATTCGATGCACTTGCCCTACGATTACCGCATTCGTAGCCTCTTTTGGCCTTCCAGGCCTTTCCAGAAAAATCCCGGGAATTTTCAGCTCATGTACAATAGTATAGCGTTCCATGGCTTAGCGACGTGTACTCTGCATCTGTTTACTTGACAAATGTCAAAGCACAATTGACATTTGCCGCCATTTGCAAAAAATACAGTACGCTCCGATAGATTGATTACTTTCGCCCCACCCCGAACAAGTATACAATGTCAGGGGATGGAAATTTCATAAAGTTTGTTGGTAAAAGATGGGAAAACAGAAAAAATCAAACGCCAAACAAAGAACAAAAGATACAAAAAGCAAATCTAATCAAGAAAAAATGTCAAAATCCATACAAAGAGAATAGGGGGACTCACGAGCAGTGTCCTAAATGTCGTTAACGTCGTTTTCGTCGAAAACTTCTGTCATCTCTATAGCAAAATGACAGAAGTTTACACCTTTACGACAAATACGACGGTTACAACGACGTGATCATGAATTCACCTAATAGAAATAAATAAATCAAAATTTTACACATGACCCAACGAAATGAGCCGAAAAACAAAAATAATCGATAGACCGACAATTGACAAAAAAAAAAGGAAAATTTAAAAAGAAAAATTTAAAAAAAAAACATGTTAAAAGAATGAATGTATAACTGGATCATACGATGATAAATTTAAATTAAAATATAAAAATTTAAAAATAAGAAAAAAAAAACGAAAAAAATAAAGTGAATAAAAAAAATCATGAAAGTCTTTTGTTTAGGGTTTGTAATGAATTCTGGTCTGGTTGTGCTGCTTCCACCGGCAGATCTATGGTAGCACCTGATGGGTAGGGATCTGTTTGTGGTACAAAACCAGAGGACAAGGGTTCCATTCCACCTGAACCCCAATGCTAGCGCGAGGGCAAGCGAGCCATCCGCCAACCATTCCATCCTTATCGCCTCATTTTTTTTATTGCCCATTTTTACCTCCCTTGCTTGTGTTGTCTTCCCCAGGCCTATGAATTTTTGTTAATACGTAAAGGACAGAGGCAACCAGCGGCAAAAACCCCGCCCACGTCTCCCGAACTGAGCTACAGCAAGCATAGGCCGCTGCTTAGCTCATTGAGGGGCCTTTTTTCTTCGCCAGATGCCACGGTCACTGTGCTACCTCAGGCTCCGTCCCCACGGGCATCTTCGGACGCCTACCAAACCGTCCGTTACAGGTTTTGTTGTAAAAGCAAAATCCTTAAGGTCGACACACACTTGCGTCCAAAATTAAAATTTTCCCCGGTCGAATCCAAAATTTACCTGTTAAATCGATGCATCGACTACCTATGACGGCGCTAGATGTCCCGTTCTGCATAAAGGTAAGGTGTCGGGGGACTTTGAGATTCACAGTGGAGTTAGGCAGGGGTGCATCCTCTCACCGAGGAGGTCCTAAAATCACATGGCGCACGGGGGTATTTGATGCGCTATGCGCTATGCCCCATTTCGGGTTAAGGGAAAGTAAAAGAGTAGATAGTAAAAAAAATGGGGTGGCAAAAGAACTTTTCTGTTTTTTTTTTTCCCTGAATTCAGCCCTAATTGACACGCAATTTTTTTTTTTGCTTTTTTGTATGAACATTGCACATAGCTTTTCAGTTTTCATCGTTCAAGAACGCGCGACAAATTCAATCTGCGCGTCTTATGGAATAGAAATCTATGTCTTCGCTTGTGTATCTTTTTCTTTTTGTAGAAAGTTTTCTGTGCTAGTTCATTACGTTTTGCAGCACATATACAATACTTGCGGTACGTGTACTTGACGCGAATAGTTGATACCGAGTCATATTATCCACTCGTCGCAGATTCTCTTACTATATCTTTTCTAGCGCACACAGACACACGCTCACGACCGACAGCTGAAGATACAAAATTTATCTAGGACGTTGAAGAATGTGCATTCATTCATCTATCGTCGAAGAGATAGTATGGGCAAAGAAGCTGCGCGTCTCCTCCTCTTTTCCTTTATAAATATATATTACCAATGGTCGTGATCTTTAAAGTGGATCTGGAACAGACTTAAAAAGATTTCTCCTCCATATGCATGCCCCTCCGATAAAATACAGTAAGTCACAGTCAAAATAAGCCACCTTATGTTAGAGAAAGAATTACTTAAAAAATGACTGAAAAAGCATTTAAATTAAAATTATTTTTTTTTTTGTTAATTTATTGTCTCAACATGTAAGTCTTTTATTTCAGTATGTTTTATACTTATTTTTTCTACTTAGTACACAAAAAAAGATATAAACTCCGAAAGTTCAAAAATACACATCACAACCAAAACGCGAACCACTTAAATAAAAGTAAAAAGCATATACAAGGTGCCCCGCTTCAGATAGTACCGTTCATTTGTGAAAAATTGACACCAAAGTGGACACTCTGTTTTTAACCGTTACAGAATTGTAGCATTTTCTCTAAATTGTGTCAAAAAGCATGACTTTCCCAACAAAATCAAAATTTGCCACTCTCCCAATTAATTAATTCGAGATTTGACCTCACTTTCTGAAACTACATAAAATTTCATCTAAAACAAATAAAATTTTCCGATTTGAAAATTCACCGTTACTTCAAAGATACAACTGTTCCAACTATCAAAATCGTTTTTTCATCGAAAATTCAAATGATAATTTCACAACGATACTTTGAACTGACAAATCTGCAAATTGGACTAAAGTCGCCCCAATGTGTTGGCTTTATAACGGTGTATATTTTTTTCATACGTTTGGATTTGAAAATTTTCGTATAATACGCATTAAAGGAAAAAAAACATGGCATGAAGATGAAGCAAATTTACTTCAAACTCGACTCAATAGGTAGTCCATGCTACCAACGAAAAGTAGGAAAAAGGGAAAAAACAATCTTATACTTTTGAAATTTGGTACAATTAATATGGAGAGTCCTCTGTATATATGCTCCAAAGCCTCTGTTGCTAGGGGGTCCGGAAGTCCAGGGGGGAAGGGGGTCAAAAGTCCTTTTTTACAGTTTTTCTTGAATATTTCGGGTTCGGTTTCTCCAGGTCATGTTTTCTTCCTTTATTGCGAATTATTCGAAAATTTTCAAATCTAATCGTATCAACGAAATATACCGTTAGAAAGCCAACACATTGGGGCAACTTTTGTCAAATTTGCAGATTTGTTAGTTCAAAGTACCGTTATAAAAATATCATTTGAATGTTTCGGTGAAAAATCTATTTTGACAGTTTAAACAGTTGTATCTTTGAAGTAACGGTGAATTTCCAAACCGGGAAATTTAACACGTTTCATATGAAATTTTATGTAGTTTCAGAAAGTGAGGTCAAATATCGAATTAAATAATTAAGAGAGTAGTAAATTTTGATTTTAGTCGGAAAGTCAAGCTTTTTGACACAATTTACAGAATATTAACTAACAGAATGTGCTACAACTCTGTAACGGTTAAAAACAGAGTGTCCACTTTGGTGTCAATTTTCCTCAAATGAACGGTACTATCTATAGGGTTTTTCAATAGAGACGACGCATTTTGTGTTTGACATTTCTCGAAAAGAAGTGAAGTTGGCTTCGCAATTCTTTCACATTTTGAAACGTCATTCTATGCCACTTAATAATGGAGAGATACACGCTTCAACAACGTTTGCAAATTGCTACGTTGCGTGCGCTTACGCCAATTTTGGGTCGACGAAACCGTCCAACAAGACGGACTATTGAACGTTTGATGCAAAAATTCGAAGCAACTTATGCATTGCATAATGTCCCAGTGCCGGCGCGACGACGTTATGCTCGAAGTGAAGAAAAATATCGTGGCCGTTCGAGAGAGTGTGCGTGAGTAGTCAAGGATGTCGATTCCACGCCGATTGCAGGCGTTGAACCTCAGTGTGAGCAGTTTGTGGCGAATTTTGCGGAAGGATTTGGCTGTCCGCGTTGACTCAAGAACTGAAGCCAACCGACCATTTTAAGCGTCGCACATTCGCTAATTGGGCTCAGGACCAGATGCAGGCTGACGACGACTTTCACAAGATAATCATCTTTTTGGATGAAGGTCACTTCTGGCTCGATGGTTTTGTCGACAAGCAAAATTGCCGCATTTGGTCGAGTGAGCCACGAGACACAACTTTATGCAAAAAAAAATTAACTGTTTGGTGCTGTTTTCATGCCGGCGGCAGCGGCGTCATCGGCCCATTTTTCTTTTTTTGATTAAAACGGCGCGCTAACAACCGTCAACGGCGATCGCTACAGGGCCATGATATCGGAGTATTTTTGGGACTAGCTCGACGCTATGGACTTGGACGATATGTGGTTCCAACAACGTACGACACAATCCAATTGTTGATGACCAAGTTCGGCGAGCGAGTTATCTCAAGCAAGAGTCCTTGCGAATGGGCGCCTCGTTCGTGCGATTTAATCCCTTTGGACTTTTTTCTTTGGGGTTACGTTACATTAGAAGAGCTGCAGGCCAACATCTAACGCAAAATTCCTGGTATTTCAGCCGATTTGTGTGCTGGAGTCATGGAAAATTGGATACAGCATATTCACTCGTGCCAGCGCTTCCGCGGCGGACATTTGAACGATATCGTATTCCATAATTAATGGCATCGATTGTACTTTCATTTGGAATAAAAATCATTTCCGTAATAAATGAAAACCCTATACCATTAAAGTGTGATATTTAACATCTGAATCGGGACACCCTGTAAATGCGTTTTACTCTTGTTTAAGTGGTTCATTTTGACTGTGACTCGCTTTACTGTCGCGAACTGTCAATTTTCGGATCTGAAAATAAAATGGATGGGAAATGGCATATATGGAGAATAAATCCAAGAAGTTCAAATCTGGATCTGCTTTCAGGACCTCGACCGATATTATGCGCGCCGAAGATAAAAATCGCGCGCGCGAATTTAAATTTGTGACCCGACGCGACGAGTATTTGGCGAGCGCATCAAATGCACCCAACAATGGTCAGTGCGCGCGCTATAAATTCACTGAAGCGCGAACTATCTATGGGCGAAATTTCGCGTTTTGATTCTCGTCTCGAGCTCTTTCTTAGTGTCGTGTTAAGTAACATACACTCGTAACGCGTATCTTCTTTACACGCCTCCATAATCTCGCTGGCGGTGTTCCCTTCTTTTGTACGGCCGGTTCTCCAAAGATGCCCCGGGCAGGGGAAGCGAGGGGAGAGGAGCGGAAGCGTGGATGCAGTGTTGTACACCAGCGTGTACTTGAATTGAAAAGCCAATGGTAATGTCAAGGTGAGTGTAAAGAAAGTGCCATGCTTCGGGGGGTCGCCGCCGCACCGGTTTGTACCGTTGCATATTCAAGCCTCCGCACAACAATCAACCGGTGAAAGAAATTGGGCCATCGTACCACTTTGTCTTTACCACACATACGGAGTATGGTCATATATGTAGTCAGCGAAGATACTCGGAGAAAGATACCCAAGAATAGCCATCGATGGGTGCTTATGGTTTGGATTTGGCTTGTGGATGGTATCTTTCTTCTTGCGCTGTTTTGAGTTGCCGGACGGACCGGCTCGGCTGGCCCGGCCCGGCCGGTGCTCAGTGGCAATCAAGTAACGTAGTGTGACCACTTTCTACTCCATCTGTATCGAGATGATTTCATAATTATGCGGACAAGTAATCGTTGAATTGTGTAAATGTTATGTGGATTTGGGTAACAGTTAAATAAATGAAAGAAAGATAAAAAAAAAAGAGAAGACCCGCATCAAGAGGCGGTTGTATAGAGAGAAATGGGGGAACCAGAATAGTGTCGTCACACACAGTTCTATTGACCTCGAAACGTATGAGAGCATGACCTCGATTTCGTCTTTTATAATTTTATGTTGTTTTTTGTTAGCCCCAAAAAAAAGAATAACTCTTGTCGAGAAATCCATGAAATGTCTTGTTTAAGAGACGCCTGCTCCACTCTGAACACACCGCGAGAAAATTCAATGATATGGTTTAGATACTCGTATCTCTGTCAAAATAAAAAATGCAGCGTCTTGTACGGCGACAATGAATATGTGCATTTGGCATGCATGAAAGCGCGGGTGTTCCAAGATGATTTGTGTCATACACTCAACACTTCTTGTCCGGCCCCATACAATGTCGCTTGCGATGGAAAGCGCGAGCGACACACATTTAGATTATGCATTGCAACTAGCTCGCGCTAGCCCCGCGAGTTCACATTTGCGCGCACATCTGCAATTTTGCATAATGAATGGCATTCGCGTGCATTCTAATCTACGCGACTAGATACGAGAAAGTCTGAGTGATGTGTGTGGATACTTTCACAATTATCTTGTGAAAGCATGCGATGACGACGCTGTGAAACTTATCGTAAGAAAATGCTTCGCGGATTTTTAGCATTCAGAAGAGTTATTCTGCGAAATAGCAAATTTAGCACACCAGATTGCTGAAAATAGGCTCTTGCGATCTGTGGTTCGAAAAATGTCTTGCACCTTTCATTTTCAGTTGATATGTCGGAAATTAGGTAGGCAGGTAGGCTTAGGGGTTGCCGTGAGTTAACCACAGCACACATAGACATAGACTCATGGTCCGTTGTGATGCCACCAAGATTCTTTTACCTAAAACACTTAAGCTGAAGTGTCCAGCCGGCCGACGCTGGCAATAAACCGATTAATTTGAAACGCATTAACTCTTACGAGACCCTCTAGGTCCTGCAAAAAGGAGACTCCCAAAAACCTTCTCCTCCTATAAGCCAAGGCTTGACAATAACAAAGAAGGTGAGCAACACTCTCCTCCGCATCCACATCATGACAACTTCTGCAGTAGTCGTGATGAGGAAGTCGAAGCCTCCTCGCATGCTCGCCGATAGGACAGTGCCCCGTGATGACCCCCATCACCCTGCCAATATGTTCCCTGCTTAATGAGAGGAGTGGGGCAGAGCGATTTGGATCTATCCTAGGCCATATCATCCTTGTTGTTTGGCAAGTACGGCCGTCGAGCCATCTAGCATTGGCCCTGCCGATCGCCGCGGACTCAATTGCCATTTTGCACACTGCTATGGGTGTGCTAACGTGGTTAAGATACGTATCAGCGGGTCCAATTGCCCCTTGACGGGCCAGCCCGTCAGCCTTGCAATCGCCTGTGAAACCACTGTGGCCCGGAATCCAACAGACAGTAATATCGAAGAAGCTGCTCATTTCCATCAGTGTCGAGCGACAATTTAGAACCGTTTTGGATGTAGAAATAACCGATTCAAGCGACCGTATCGCCGCTTGACTATCTGTGTAGATAGTAATGTCCTTAATAGTAACGACATGCCTCCCCAGCCAGAACAGAGCTTCCGCGATTGCTGAATTCTCCGCCTGGAAGACGCTACAGTAGTCGGGAAGATGGATCGATACGTTAATTTTTTAAAAAATTTTGTTTGCCCACGTCTCCTTTTTTTTAATAAAAAAAAATAAAAATTTTCATGCCACATTGGGCGCCACATGGGGCGACTGGTAGCGCAGTGTGCTGAGGCATCAGTCTCATGTTTGACTACCGGCGTTTCGGGTTCGAATCCCGTCCACGACGACGTTCGTGGCCATGGATGTGCAGGAAGTGCATGCTGCATTCTCCGAAACCAGTTTATGCCGACGAAACATCAACTGCGCCACATGGAACATGGCCCAGTAAAAATTTTCGTTTGTCCACCCTTCCAGAAAAAGTTTTTAGCAAGCAACCTTTTCTAGGTTGGTGAGATACTTATATCCTTAATATGGCTCCTTGAAGGATAATTTTGCAGAGAAAGCTGGGCAGTTCATTTGCCCATGTTTTCCCACCGGAAAAAAAAAATACTTTGACGTGGGCGGGGTTTTCGCAGCTCGTTGCCCCTGTCCTTTACGTATTAACAAAACTTCATAGGCTTGGGGAAGACAACACAAACAGGGGAGGTAAAAAATGGTTAATAAAAAAAATGAGGCGATAAGGATGAAATGGTTGGCGGATGGCCTTCTTGTCCTTGCACTCGCATTGGGGTCCGGTCCCTGGTTTCGTACCACCGATAGATTCATGCTCATAAGGTGCTGCCATAGATCTCCCGGTGGGAGCAGCACTACCAGGATATGGTTCATTGCAAGTGAATCATTACAAGAACTCCAGTGCATTGGTCTCATTACCACGAGTCAGAATATACCCATATACTTACCAGCTTCGATTTCAGTTCCATTTCATGATTAAGAGAGTCCTTTTGTCCTGACGCACATCTCTAGCAGCACCAAAATATAACCGTGTGGTACTTATAATATCCAAAGGAAGCTATGTACCAAATTGAGTTGAACCACGGACCATGGATAATGCCTGTAAGTGTTACCACACACTGTCGAACTCGAACACGAATCTGATACAAGTGAGACCGGTTTTCTTCGCGTTTATGTGAAGGGTGTGTGTGTGTCAGAGGATATTTGTACTAGGTTCGTGTTCGAGTTCGACAGTGTGTGGTGACACTAAAAAATTTTTCTTTGAAATCATTGAAAAGATTTAAGCGAGAAACTCTATAAAATTTAACATTTTTGGATGTACAATATATTTTCATCTACTGCACGGATCAGAGCAAATGATAGCTTATGCACACCCTTGGGGCACAGTCAATCCGTGGGAAATGAAAGCAGTTCTCGATACGCTCCTTGCGAGGCTATAGCCCGGGCAAAGAACAACGAGAGCAAGGAAAATTTGAGAAATAGCGATTTTTAAAGTGTCATATCTCGGGTGTTTTTCCTCGTCTCGGCATTAAATTTGCAACACTTCGTAAGACGAGCGGTAATGACCATACCAAATTTGAACCGCCGCGATCACCCGGGGTCGGAGCTACAGCGGTCCGAAAACCCGTACTTGTTGTGTCGCGTAAACATAGTCTTGGTCACTTTTCTCGATTTTTTTTTTTACGATCTTTTCCGGTTTTCTTTGGCGGGCGGGACGCTATCGTGTCCCTGGATATTCCGAAAGTTGACGAGCAATTTACACACTGGAAATTTGGAATTTTTCAAAAGTGAAATTTGTAATTTTAGGGTAAAATATTGGCTGCGATTTAGCGTAAAATTGAAGGCTCGAGCTGCCGTGGTTTTCGAGTTTGCCTGGAAAGAGAATCCTGTGTGTGTGTGTGTGGGTGTGTGTGGGTGTGTGTGGGTATGTGTGGGTATGTGTGGGTATGTGTGGGTGTGTGTGTGTTCAATAAAACAACGCAGCGGCTTTTTTTTTTGCAAAATATATAAAGTGTATTTTACCATTTCAAAAACGTTAATATAAATTACAATTACAATATATATATATATATTTATATATTTATATGTTTGTATACATACAATGTAGAAATATGTTTTGTTTTCTTCTTTTTTCGATATACAACCATACCACGACAAATCACTTCTTTTCATTTTCATTATCATTTTTATTAAAACAAAATATTTGTTTATTTTTCTCTCTCTCTCACTTAGTTTATTTTTATTTATTCTAATTCAACACATCATTCATTTTTCATTCTTTCATACAGACATAGGTTTTTGTTGTAGTTGTTATAAATTTAATACATGCGCGTGTATACAATAATATGTATAGGTATATAATGTTTTAGTATAAAAAGTAGTTTCATTCTTTTGTCATTACTTCACTATTGTACAATATATAAATGTTTTTTTCTTTTATTAATTTTCTTTATTATTTCTATTATTTATTTAATATTTACCATTTTTTTCTAGTTTGCTTTATCTACATTATATTTATTTTATACAGAAAATCACTTGATCTTTCTCTCTCGTCATCGAATCTATTTAAATTGGTTTCTAAATTTTTTTATTCACTTGCTTGCTATGTTTTCATTTTACTGTCTCTTATTCTTTCTCTCTTCCTCTTTCTGTTTATATCTCTGTCTCTTGCTCTCTCTCATTCTCTTTATATCTCTACCTCTTACTCTATATCTCCCTCTCTTCATCTTTCTGTTTACATCTCTGTCTCTTACTCTATCTACTCTTTCTCACTCTCTCTCTCTCTCTCTCTCTCTCTGTTATTCTCTTTATAACTCTGCCTCTTACTCTTTCTCTCTCTCTCTCTCATTCCCTTCATAACTCTGTCTTTTATTGTACTTTCTTTCTCTCTTCACACTGTTGTTGGTTTGTCAAGTGTCACACAAAAAGTGTGTGTGATTCTTTCAAAAATGAAATAATTACTGTAAATACTCATAGGCCTTTTTTTCAATGTCCTGATAAACTGCCTGTTAGCTAACAGGGACTTATTTATCAAAAGCCTTAACCTAAATCATATACAACACCCAAAATACGATAATGCAGTTCAAAAATAGGGAGAGAAAATCCCCATATTTTGTCGTATTTTGGGTGTTGTACATGATTTATGTTAAGACCTTTGATAAATAAGTTCCTGTTAGCTAACAGGCAGTTTAACTTGTTTTATTTGATTTTATTTCTTTACGCAAGCAAGTGTTTTATGTATTGTATGTGTATGTGGGTGTGTGTGCTTATTTATTTACAATTGGAATGAACCTTTTTTAATTTTACCTTTTATTGTATAAAAATTGTATAAATATTACGAAAAATGTATGCAAAAATGTTGTGTATCTATTTCTAGATAAATATATATATATATATATGGTGTATATACTTATAAATTTCTTAAAATCGAGTTACAATTATATTTATATATATTTGCTTACATCTACGGTAGGAAAAGGGGACGGGGTTTGCTTTTGAGGCTTACATTTTATATACTCGTATTTATGTACAATTTTTTTGTTTTAAATTGCATATTTATGCAATATATTTATTTGTCCATTTTCATTGTGTTTTGTTATGTTTTTTTTCGTATTTTTTCTTCAGTTTCGCTTGTTTTCATTTTTTCTAAAATACACAGACGACAAAAAATTAGGAAAACGAAAAAGGAAACAAAAAAAGAAATACTCGTATTAAAAAAAATATCTAACAATATATATTTATTGACTATACGCGCACGTACACGATGTATGTGTGTGTGTGTGTGTGTGTGTGTTTTTCATTCTATTCATTTCACATGCACACACATGTACACTCCCAAACACCCCCAATAATGGTGTGATTTCGTACAGATAGAAGCATATTGTTCAGGTTTTTCAGGTCTTGTGTGCATCTTTGCAGCTATCTGTGTGTTTGTGTATGTGTGTGGGTGTGTGTGTGTGTGTGTATGTGTGGGTGGGTGTGTGTGTGTATGTGTGGGTGGGTGTGTGTGTGTATGTGTGGGTGGGTGTGTGTGTATGTGTGGGTGTGTATGTGTGTGTGCAATAGACCACCATGAATACGTGAGAATTATTTTCATATTTCATGAAATTATGACTTATACTAAAAAGTATTCTCACGCATTCGGGGTCGTCTATTGTACACACACACACACACAGTTAGCTGCAAAGATGCACACAAGACCTGAAGAGTGCTTCTAACTGTAAACTGTAGGCTTTAAGATTTTACCACGTATAAATTCAAGAGCGCTATACGGCTATACCACACCATAATGTTAGGCACCTTCTTTTTGAGTATCTCTAGGGTGTAGGGTACACGCATTACACAAATGACAAATCGTTTGTTGTATGTGTAATGCGTGTGTTTGTTACCCTACCCTACACTTGATCGATATTCAAAGTAACGCGTCTATTGTGCGAATCGGACCATACATTTAGTACGTATGGTCCGATTCACATAATATCATGGTGTGGGTGGGTGTGTGAGTATGTGGGTGTGAGTGTGTGGATGTGGGAGTATGTGGGGGTGTGTGTGAGAGTATGTGGGCGTGGGTGTGTGTGTGTGTCTGAGTGTGAGTGCGTGGGTGTGTGTGGGTGTATGTGTGGGTGTATGTGTGGATGTATGTGTGGGTGCGTGTGTGTGGGTGCGTGTGTGTGGGTATGTGTGTGAGTGTGTGGGTGTGAATGATAAAAAAAAACAGAAGAAGAATAGGCAAAAAAAAAAAATATCAAGATCGTACTTCGACGACACGTGTGTGTTTCTCTTCTTCTTTTTCTTCTGCTTCTTCTTCTTCTTCTGTTACTTCTGTTCAAACACGTGTGATTGGATTCCTCACTGCCAGTAAATATCGACACTCTCTCTTCACATGTTAGGTGTTGTCCGACGTATGTAGTTGTCAAATAAATCAAAGAAGACGCAGCTTTTCCAAACTACAAATTTTATTTATATATGTACTATATATATGTTCTATATACTATAAATATATTTCCGGAGCGACTTACTACTTACTACTTACTTCTTCAGTACAAAAGTAGCAGTATTTTGGGAAAGCTGCGTCTTCTTTGATTTACTCCCTTTTCAACTTACGGATATACAACACACATCACATCTCTGTTACTCACTGTCAAATTGTCTGATCCTATAAGTTTCCCAAAACGAAGCCATTGATTTTGGATTATACAATAGTAACATTCATTTTTAGGTTTTTGTATAAAAACAAAACCCTTATGAAATCGGTCATGCGTCCGTCTGTCCGTCTGTCCGTCTGTCTGTCTGTCTGTCTGTCTGTCTGTCTGTCCATGAAATATCTCACGAATCGCTGAAGCTACATGCATGAAATTTGGTGGAAATATGTAGAAATACTATAATTCTCTGGAGAAACCGATGCGTTGTAATAGGTCAACTTTAAGGGGGGGTCCCCATAGAGGGGAAATGAAGGTCGAAATTTTTTTTTTGTCTGGTATTGGCAAGTGGGGTATCGTAAGAAAGGTACCGTCGAGTACATTCTATTTTTGGAATTTTTTTCAAATTTGAAGAAAGGAGAAAAGAGGGAGAGGGGAAAATATGTGGTCCGAGTTTGTCCCCCCCCCCCCCCCTTGCATTTCGAGACCGTTATAGCTAGACATATGAAAATTTACAGAAAAGCGGCATTTCACTAGCATAGAAAACCAAAAATAATAGAATTTTTAAATCTCATCCAAAAAGGTTAATAATAGTACATTTCAATAGTTGCAGTTAGCACACCCCTGCACCCCTCAAGCACACCTGAGGTCAAAAATATTGATGGCTAATGATAACCAACATCATAGGCAATAATATCTCTAAGTTTCATTACAATGGCATGATATTTAATAATAGTACATTGACTTAAAGTTATGCATTTTGACACTATCCATACAAAAAATACACCTACCGGCCTCACGCATAGATATGCGTGTACTACTTGCATGTTGTTTTTCGTAGGGCGAATTGCAGTTATTTAATGAACCAACTTTGGAAGGGTGAAGATTGGTGATTGGTGATCCTAACAATAACTATTCACACAAATTTTTTTAGGGTTTTGTGTCTTAAATCTTACAAAATCGGCCAAATACCTGTCTGTTCGTCTGTTCATAGAATATCTTACGAACGGCTGAAGCTGCACACATAATTCGGCGAGAATGTGTAGAAATGCTATAATTTCCTGGGGATAGCGTTGGGGTGTAATTGGTCAACTTTAAGAAGGGGGGGGGGGGGGGTCCACATAGAGGCGAAATTAAGGTCATTTTTTTTATCCACTGGTATAGCCAAGTGGGGTGTCGTGAGAAAGGTAATGTTGAGTACATTCCATTTTTGGCATTTTCTTGAGATTTGTAGAAAGGGGAACAGTGGAGGAGGAAAAAATATTGGACCGTAATTTGTCCCAGCCGCCCTGAATTTCGAAGCCGTTACACAAGTTTGCAATTTGCAATGTCGTCTTAATATGAATGGTTAAGCATCTCGAAGAGTGGGACAGTTTATCTCGTATACATACATATCTATCTACAGCTTCTCGTATTAAAACTATTACTTTGAGTGGTGACAGATGCAGTCTTTTTGTGAATTGGCATGTAAGATACTATATCATGGGTAAAACATTTAATTATGGTGTTTTTATTCAGCTGAGTGGTACCAAGAAGAGCAGGGAGCCAATATTTAGATACCAAAATAAGCGCGTGCTACAAAACCCTCGAATTGCGGGCGTAGCCCTCTATATTCCGGTTTCATTTTGGTTTGGTGGGATAATCGTTGTGCTGTCACTTCCTTGTGGAGGATTTGTATATTGACTGGCCCATCGAAGACCCATTGTGTGGATGAAGAGAATTTGAATTGACATTTGGCGTGTGATGGCGGCCATCATGCTCACCTACGCGCTGTGCCATTGTGTGCGTTCACTTTTCGGCACTTGACGTCTAAAATTGTCATTTTTCTTTCAGCTGGTCGATTTGTCAGCTGGTGAAGTAGCGTTCAGCAGGTGCAGACTCCAAACCGAGCAGCTCCGAAGCTGCTCGCGAGCAGTTGCGGAGCTGCTCGCGAGCGGATTTTGCTCTTTTGCCACCTTCTGAACGCACTCATTATCTGTAGCAGGCATAAGTTATCAATAGTGTCCATCACACGACTTCATTTAATTGAAAAAAAAAAAACCTATAAGCTTCAAGAAGTCTCAGAGGTGATGTAGGGGGCGAAGATAGGCCGGTTAATTGTTCACTACTGGAAAAACAGAAAACCTCTAATCGTAAAAATGGTGTCCTTACCTTAGTAAAAATCGCCGCCCAAGTTTTTATATACACACGCACGTATGAGGGCGGTTCATTAAGTACCCATGTTTGAAGACAGAGGACGTTCCTGAGTGAAGTTAGTGTTATCATCGTGTACTGCCATCTATTAGACGACGCTAATACAAATTTCAGACTGATTGATAGGTTAGTTTCGATTTGGCAGCCGATGGAAAAAGAGCAGTATCGTTCGGTAATTCGCTTTTTGTTTTTGGATGGGAAAAAATGCGAGGAAATAAATTTTGAAAAAAATTTTTTTTTTGGAAAAATTGTGTCTTCATTTCTAACACGGGTACTTATTGAAACGCCCTCGTACAAATACACGTACGACAAGAAATTCATTTTGATTTCACTTCCAAAAGCTGGATTACGACAGAAAAGCTTCAATTCATTACATTATTATCACGCGAACAGCACTTTCCTACAAGCTGTATAAAATGAAGTGTATGGCCGCTTTCACACGACGCGACGTATACGTTACACGTTATTAGACGGAAGCTTTTATCGAGTGTATATTCTATGAAGAATGAAGATGTTCACACGAAGCTAATGCAAGAAAATCATGTAATCGAGAAATATGGTTTCTCGTGTACATACGACACTTGCCACTACTAAATAGTATAGACTGCACAAGAGTGATCACTCCATAGAGCTTTAGCCTCCGCCGGTAGATTTGAATGCAGATTTTTTTCTTCTTCAAGTCAGGCCTCTTCTCGCGAATTTTGGCATCCAGCTGGTCAAGAAGTTTGGGGTAATATTCGCCTGTTATTTTTCTGCCTTTTTCAAGGTAATCAATTAACAGGATCCGTTTCGCATCCCAAAACACGCTGGCCATGACCTTTCCGGCAGATGCGATCGACTTGGCTTTCTTTGGCGCTCAACCACCGGCTTCCATCCACTGCTTCCACTGCTGTTTCGTTTCTGGCGTGTAGTGGTGGACCCAAGTCTCATCCACCACCGGTGGGCTTGCGGTTTTTGGCCGTCCTTCACGTGGGTCGTCTTCGAGGGATGTGCGACCACGTTTTAATTCCGCTGCCGATTTTTTAACGGTTGACATCGAAGGAGCAGAGTCCCCGTAAACTTTTGTTAACTTCGGATGAACTTCCTTAGGTGTTAATCCATCCAAAAGAAGAAGAGGTTTTTAACAATGAACCACCCATCAAAATGAGCAGCCTGTAGTATCTACATATATAACATTTCACATCCTGTGAGAAAGAGAAGCAGCCCAGATCTTCAACTGCTAAACGTCTTCGTCAAAACTGAATCCACCATTACTATCACAATAAATTCCAGTATGCATATGATATTTTGACACGAGTTGCTCCCAGTGTAGAGTCCTGACAACTTGAATTAAATTTGTTATTTTCTTTTGAAATATATTTGATTCGATATTTTGTTTCTTTTTTATGCGACTTGAAGAGTTGAGTTTTGTTTTTTAAAATATTATGGTTGGTTGGTTAGAGTGGCTGTTACATTCCAACAGGGAAAGAAAACACAATTAGCGTTAGGTACGCCGTTTTGATGCCACATGCCTCATAAGAGGAATAAACCGTTGATATCAAGAACGTTCTGAGGTATTCGTCCTCAGATCCATCCTGTGGAGTTAACAAAACGTATTATCTCCCCGATACTCTTCGAGGAGATGTCGGATATATCTTGGAAGAAAGCGCTGCCCAGTTCTTGATGTCTGATTCTTGCAAGAGCCGGGCATTTGCACAAGAAATGGATCAGAGTTTCCTCCTCCTCCTCATTCCTGCAGCTGCGGCAGAACATGTTGTAAGGTATACCCAATATGGCCGCGTGCACTCCCACCGGCCAGTGCCCCGTCGTAATCGCTGTAACTTTTGCGACATCCGAACGGACTCTCTCCAGAAGGGCATTAGATTTACGTGCATCATATGATGGCCATAATTTCTTAGATGTGCCACACGTTGTCCGTGCGCCCCATCTTCCACTAGCCTGTGTCATGAAATGTGCATGGATCTCATTTTGAACGGCACTAAACGGCGGGTGGACAGTCACCGCGTAGGATTCGTGTAGTGCAGAGCCCTGTCTCGCCAGTTGATCGGCCCTCTCGTTCCCCTCTATGTTCCTATGTCCTCGAACCCATAGAAGAGAAACTCTGAAGAGGTCCGCCAGTCCAGCCAGTTCACTGCGGCATTGTTTTACTATTTTCGATGAAATTTTTATTGATTCCAGAGCCTTAATCGCGGCCTGGCTGTCTGAAAAGATGGCGACACTCCTAGTGGTTCCTGTGCTGTGCCTCAACATCCTACACGCTTCCCTTATTGTCAGCACTCCAGCTTGAAATGCGCTTGCATAGTCTGGGAGGCGAAAAGACATTGATGCACAGAGATCCTCAGAAAACACCCCCGCACCGACTCCACAATCCATTTTAGAGCCATCAGTGAATATTTTGCAGTCGTATCCTCCGGTCACCTCTCCCCCACTCCATTCCGCTCTCATTGGAAACCTTGTTACGAGGTGCTTTTCAAAGTCTACTTCGGTGACGATATAGTCTGTTGGCAACATGTCTCGAACACCGACAGGTAGAGACTCTAGTATATTGCTATGTCCATATGGCTTGGACGTCCAACATCCAGACTCCCTTAGTCTGACAGCGCTGCACGCCGCGTTAAATTTTATTTGTAGGGGGGGGGGGGGGTAGACCTAGGATGATATTAAGTGCATCCGCTGGACATGAACGCATAGCTCCCGTGACTGTGATGCAAGCGGTATATATTTGGGTTGGTTTTTCAAAATTACATATACAGTCACTCTCCGACATACATACGTATGGCCGACTTACGTACATGCACACTTACGTAACTGCCAAAATTCATGGGAAATATTCTAACTACCATGTTTCACAAGTTGTAAAAAAGTTGCGCAGTTTCTGAGTAATAGGCCAAAAAAAAAACATATTTTTACCCGATTTTTTTTTTTTTTTTTTAAATTTCAACGCGCTCTAGCGCCTAAACTGTTCGCCTGACGAAAAAAATCCTATGAAGGCTATTTGTTGGAAATTTAATACGGTTTATTTTTGTAGTATAACATTTGTCGAAAAATCTAGTGTTTCGAAATTATAAGCAAAAAAAAACTGAAAAAGAGCGGTTTCCGCGCCGTTAGAGGTAGCAGAGTTGAAATTTCTGATTCAACACCCCAAAAAACATAAACCGAAATTGAGAAAAAAAAAACTTCTATATTTTTTTCCCCGCCAAACCCTAAAAATACTGGCCTGCATACCCATGGGCCATCTGGAGGTGGGTAGACTGTTAAAAATTACCAAGAATATTGTCAAACCAATAGTTTCCGAGTTCACTGAGATGAATGATGTGGTAAATGCAAAGACAACCCCTCCACAGGGGGTGGACAGTCGTGGTAAAAATCTTCAAATCATCACTGCGTACAGCTGTCATACGACGGTTCCAGAAAAATTTGTCAGAAAAACTTTAGACCTCTTCATCAAATTTCACATTAATTGATCATAATTGCCGACAAACCACATTCCTAAATTTGGATGAAATCGGCCCACTATGTCATATACCTCTCATAGGAACAGTGGAATCGGACCAACTTTTACTGCTAATTTCATGGTTGATCCATTCTGCATTTACCATTGACTGCGCTCCTGCGAACGAATCAGGTTTTGACATTTCTCGAATTCTCCTCCGTATGCTTTCCCCTCCGGTAAAATTTGTACGGACAACTGTCATGAAAATGTTCCGTTCCGAATCTGAGAAGTATTCTGATTCGGAGGGGAACATGTCCATGACAGTTGTCCGTGCAAATTTAACCGGAGGAGAATTCGAGAAATGTCAAAACCTGATTTGTTCGCAGGAACGCACCCATTTATAGCAACACAGACTATTAGCGTGATGCCAGCGACGTTGTCATACGAATTCTCTCTCTCTCTCTCTCGCTGAATGCACTAAAGGGAATTGGAAAAAATAATAACAATAATAAAAAAAATATTTGTAGTAAATTGTTGCCTTTTATATAATTATATATATATCAATATTTTTATGTATATATATTTCACAGTATACAACTTACATGTCTAATTTATGTATCTTATAAAGTCGGTAATATTATTGTATGTATATAATGTATTTATTTCGGAAAGTATCTCATCTTTATGTCCGTGTTTTTTAATTTTTTTAATCGGATAATTGTTGTTGCTTCTTTTTTAAATATATACTCGTATCTATTTCTATATATTTTCTTTTGTTTTTCTTTTATTGATTTTATCTAGACTAGGCGCGATTCTTATGTAAAAAAATATATATATTTATATAATATATGTAGTAGAAGTAGAAATAGAAATATTTATTTTATTTTAAATAACATAGAATAATAATAATAATATTAAAAGAAAAAAAAAGAAAAACAAAAAAAGACAAGGTTTGGGGAGAAGCACAAAGTTATAAAATAAAGCTATTTATATATTTAGATTTAAATACACTTATTTTTAAATATATCTAAGTAGATGTATAATGCATATCGTAACCCAAAATTTCTTTGAATTTAATTCAATTTCTTTTATTTATTTATTAATTAATTTATTTATTTAACTATTTCTATTTATGTAATTTATTTTTATTTGCATCTTAGCAATAGAGTAGTGTATGCGTCTATTTATTGTGTGTTCATATTTACAGTGTATTTGTGTTATTTGATTTAATTTAATTTATATTTAATTTTTAATGTTTTTTTTTTCACGTTATCGACGAAATTCTAAAGAAAAAAACAAACATAAATTATGATCTGTGTTGTGAAAATGAAATGAATGAATGGTCAATGAAGGAGGGTAAAATTTGGTATTCACAAACAAAAAACCAGCTTAAAAGTCGGTTGGATACAACGACAGTTTCTTGTCAAAAAAAAAAAAATCAAAGAATAAAAAAACCAAAGAGTAAAAAACCAAAGAGTAAACAAAACCAAAGAGTAAAAAAAGGCAATGAGTAGTAGTAGTAGATGACAACAACAGTTTCTTGTTCCCCGTTTATGAGATTATACCTACAGAGCGTATGTGTGCCTGTTTGTGTGTGTGTTTGTATGGTGTGGTGTGACTTCGCACCTCTAAACCTACTCTCTCTTATACACAATCACTGCACACACACACTGACACACACGTTTAGATCGGGCACGACTTAACCGCGGCACTAGTCATATGGACTCTTGTCAAAAAAAAAAACAGTGTCCATATAAAATATATATATAAATACGTATAAAAACAACTCACTTAATCCGTATTAGGTCGGTGCCCGGTCTAAATGCACGCGATAAATAACAATAATATATTCAAGAAATACATTTTTATATAAATACTTGAATATGTACATGTACTCGTACTCGTATATACATATTTTGATATTTTCTATTGTTATTTCTATTTATTTTGATTTTGATATTTTTCTTTTTAGTTTAATTTTTAATCGGTTTTTGTTTTTGTTTTTGATTTAAGAATAATCATACACGGTTCTCATATGTTTTCACATATATTATATCTTTTTCTGTTCGATTCTACTCGGTTTTGTTTTTTTTTGTTGCTTTTTTTCCTAATTTTCACACTTTTTTTTTGAATTGTTTCAGTTTGTTTGAAATTTTTGCCTATAATATGTCTTCCTACGTATATATACTCGTATGTATGCCTATATAAATAAATCAGTGTAAAAGTAGAATAGGACAAGTATCACACACACACACACGTTCCCCACCTTCCCTACCTCCCCCCTCCCCCTACTCTCTTCTTTCAACAACAAAAATATCATTTTTCCTTATTTCATATTTTCTACTCTACTCGCTTTTCCTAGCATTTGTGGAATGGCTTAAGGAACATTCTATGTATGGACGAGTAGGCAAATATCGAGGAGCGAGTTGTTAAGGCAACAGTTGCTCTGTACTCTTGCAGGCAGGCTATTGGCTTGAAATGGGGCATGCGACCAAAGGTGGTATTTTGGTTGTACGTATCAGTCGTACGCCCTATTTTAATGTATGGGGTAGTAGTTTGGTGAATTGCACTCAACAAGGCGTCCTACAGGACTCTATTGAACAAAGTTCAAAGATTATCCTGTATTGCTATCACTGGTGCTCTCAAGACCACACCAGTGTAATGCTTAATTTGCTTCCCTTGAACATCTTGGCCGAACAGTTGGCTGCAATCACGTCCATTCGTCTTCGGGAAACGGGACAGTGGAAAATGACTACTATTGGCCACTCGACTATAGTGGACAATCTTGATATTCCAGAAGAAACAGATTACACCTCTCCAGTGTACTCCTTCGACAAAGGCTATATCAGCCTAATACCCTCTCGACAAGAGTGGGGCGTAAACAGTACTCCAGAGTCGGAAGCTATAAGCTTTTTTACGGATGGCTCGAAAACAGAAGAAGGTTTAGGCGCTGGTATCTTTTCAGAGGGACTGGATTTTGGCTTGTCACTCCGTCTTCCAGCATTCTGTAGTGTCATCCAGGCGGAGATCACTGCAATTACCGAAGTTTTGGCTTGGTTGGGCTGCAATGTCGTATCTGCTAGGACTATTACTATCTATACCGATAGTCAGGCGGCGATAAAATCCCTGGACGCTGCACTTTCTACTTCGAAAACCGTGGTGATGTGCCGCTCTGCTCTCAAGGAACTCAGCGACTTTTTCAACATCACTTTATGCTGGATACCAGGGCATAGTGGTTTCAGCGGTAACTGCCGGGCAGACGAGCTGGCTCGGGTGGGTACCACCAGTGTGGACATAGAGTGTTTTCGCCCCGTCAAAATACCGATGGCAGCTTGTAAGAAGGTGATCAAGACAAACGCACTAAACCGTGCTAATATCGAATGGCTAAATGCAACTACATGCAATGTTACAAGACGGCCTTTAATCCTAGCCGCTCTTTAGGGCTGCAGATGCTAGAGAGAAGGCATCTAAGGAAGGTTGTGGGGATCATTGCAGGACATTGCTTGATAGGTGAGCATGCCAGGCGTCTTCGGCTTCCGTATAATGATCACTGCAGAAGCTGTGGAGACGAGGAGGAGACAATAGCTCACTTCTTGTGCTATTGCCCTGCTCTGGCCGGTAGAAGAAAGGACACTCTAGGTTCCCTTTACTTTCTTGACCTGGATGACTTGAAGGACGTAAGTGCTGGTCATCTACATCGCCTTATTGATAGATCCGGGTGGTTTGACGACTAGGCTCTTATGGCGTTGAGGTATCACAACGGACCCATTGGTGGTCTACGTGTACTGTGTTCTATACAGCAGCCTTTTTAACCTAACCTAACCATGGACGAGTATGTACGTATGTATATATGTAATATCTGGAACGGAGTAGCGTGTAAAATTAACCTAAAAATTTTCAAGTTGAAAGATCGATAAATACAAAAAAAAATGTAATATAAGCGCCACGTACCGGAGCTGTGATCAAAGACTAGGCGGAATTATTTAATTTAATTTTTTTTTTAAGATTCAGAAGCTCAAGAAAAAGAATTAAAGCTTAAAGCTCGAAGCTCAAAGCTGTGACAAAACAGAAAACAAAAGGCGCGTTCTTTTGCAGCTATATCCAGGTCAAGGGTATTTCCCCCGAGCTTTTATGCAAAAAAAACGACGTATCTGAGCCATACAAGGTAAAAGCATATCTCCCAAAAACAACTCTGTTGTAAAAAATTCCCCGCCAAGAAAAACCTCTCAGACGCAAAAAGGATTGATATATGAATACAATACCGCCAAAGTACTCGTAGCTTCGCGCCACACTCTACGGTTGGCACATTGAGCGCTGATTGAATTAGTAAATTTCTTTCAAAGCTGATTGGCGGGGAGCTTCCATTAAACAAAATAAGTTGAACAATCTGAAGAAAAACGGGGTAGAAAATGATCTATTAATCACTTCTGGCCTGAAGAGCATTTTTAGTATATTGTAAGGCGGAAGCTTTATAACGAGATCCGGGCGAGAAGCCAATAATACTTGGCATGAGAGCCTACAGCATGATCCGCATGCAACTACATAACCATCATTTTATCAGAACGATATCGTTTGTCATTATCACTGTCATTTTGTCTATATGGCTATGAATCTCCCCGTCTCTGCCTTGCGTCTCTCCCCGTCGGCATTCGATCTCTGCGAGTGATTTCCTGTGTCGCATTCAAATTATCAAAAAGACTTAAGCCAGAAACTCTACAATAAAATTTCACATTTTTGGATGTATCTTTTTATCTACTGCACGAATCAGAGCAAATGATAGCCTATGCACACCCGTCGGACACAGGCAATCCGTGAGAAAAGAAAGCAGACCTGAATCCGCTCCCTACGAGGCTGTAGCCCTGTCAAAGAACAACGAGAACAAGAAAAATTTGAAAAATAGCCATTTTCAAATTATCATATCTCGGTTGTTTTTCCTTGTATCGGAATCAAATTTGCAGCACTTCGTAAGATGACCGGAGACAACGACCATACGCAAATTTGAGCCCGAACAAGCATCCGGGGCCGGAGCTACAGAGGTCCGAAAACCCATACTTGTTGTGTCGCGTAAACATAGTCTTGGTCACTTTCAATTTTTTTTTTTTTTCGATTTTTCCGTTTTTCTTTGGCGGGGCGGGACGCTCCCGCGTCCCTAGATATTTGACATGAAATGGATTTTGTCTCAGATAAAGTTTGGATTTTAAGTGATGGGATAATTTCATGATTCAAGAATAGAAAATTACGCAAAAAAGTGTACAACTTTTGCGCTCTCTCTGCGCATAACGTCTTGGACCTCCAAGGCAGGTTAGTGTTCACATAAGATTCAAAAAACCCCAACTGGAGAATGATAATTTTAAAACCGTTAACTTTACTCTCCCATCTCTCGTCTTTTTCAAGAAGAAGATTTTCCCATTTTCAAGCTGTCAATTTGTATGATTTGACAGGCATATAACCCCTGCTGTTGTTAGTTCTATACTCAAAGCCCTCGTCTGCACGGCTCCTCTGCACAGCAATTATGCCCCGTACAGGAAACATCTTAGAGGGTTTAAGAAGGATGCTCGTGGAGATTGTTTTACGAACACATGGCCAAGTCAGACATCGTATAGTATTAGCCTCTAATCCATCAACTCCTATCTACCGTATGAAGCCCGATGGAATGTGGACGTCATCTACAATAGTAAGGAGACTTTTGACGTCCTGCTAGCGACCCGGACAGCTCACCGGAGGCAGGTCGGGAATGGACAGTGAAGACGTCTCAGTAGGCGATAATTCATCCAGCAGTACTTGAATTGTGCCACCCGGGCTTTAGGCAGTAGCAAAATTAGTTTGTGCCTTAGCAAGCAATATGAAGACAATTCCCTCAGAACATCTTCCCAGGACATCTGAAACTTTAGCCGTAACGGAATTGTTAATTCTGAGAAGGCAAGAATCCGCTGCGATGCAATCGTACTGCCTAAAGCGGAAATTTCCGCTTGTGAGTTTCACTGAACACTGAAATGCCTGAGGACACTTCCCAGAACACTCGCCAGGACACGAAATTGTTAGTCTGGAGAATTCTCTGGGGTGAGTTTGTACTGCCTAAAGAGCGAATTGAATGCTCCTTGAGTTTTGGCATAGTGTGGATTTCCCCGCGGAGGGGGGGGGAGAGAGTTCGTACTAGCAGTGAGGCATCTTGGTATCGGATAAGGTAAAGGCTTTCGATAGACGAACTTCGGCAGGGTGGGGGGGGCGATAGGCAGGGCTGGAACACAAAAGACACTCCCGAAGGCATCCCCTGCTCTCCTTCAACAGGGCACAGCCTCCTAATCTCTGGGACCTTTCTCTCCGATTTCAGTTCGCCAGCGGCAATCGGCCCGAACTCCTATGAAAAATGAAATTGTGGATCACATTTGAGCGGCGAATTATGATGTTTGTATGATGCTGTTTGAGTTCGCTCGTCACTTGAACCAGGCCATTCGATTCAGAGATCAACTCTGTACGGTTATCTCGAAAGCGCGGGCACTGGTTGTTTACGTTATCAGATCGCGCGAACGTTGCGCCGAAATGCTCAACAATTAGTGCTGTGAGCTTTGAGCTTTATAAGCTTTGAGCTTCGAGCTTTTTAAGCGCTTTGAGCTTTTGAAACGTCTTAAGAGGTAATTACGCTAGTGCTGACGAAACACGACGTTTAGAGCTAGCCGAAATTTAAAAAAAACCTAGAAACAGAGAAAGGATG
The DNA here is from genome assembly GCA_964017055.1 of Chloromyia formosa. NCBI lineage: Eukaryota > Metazoa > Arthropoda > Insecta > Diptera > Stratiomyidae > Chloromyia > Chloromyia formosa. Next base: position 1,388,030 of record OZ024819.1, read on the forward strand.
AGCAAATCTCTCAAAAATGGTTGGAGAGCGGTGAAAAGAATCGCCAAAAGGTCGGAGATGGACATACACATGCACATCCCGCACGACAAGCTAAACCATTACCTGACATGGGGAAAGGTGGGTGTGGAGAGGGGGTGATGTAGAGGCAGGTTTAAGGTAGACGATTCGCCGTACTGTTTGCAATGTCCACAAGTAGCTGTGTCCGTCCATTGGGAAGTTGCGTGTGTGCCTTGATCATAAGGAATTCCGGAAGAACAGGAGAATAGGCGCAGATCTGCATGTCAAAATAGCCGCCAATTAGCCAACACTGCCAGATACTGATTTCTGGACTAATGACGCTTCGGGCTTTTTTTTTTTTAAATTATTAAATTCTCGACTGATGAAGATTTTTAGATTTCTTGTTGTTGTTGTATCAATATTAACTGAACCCAAATGGAAATGGAATGTGCGCGCCATACCGAGGCGTGTACATTCCATTTCCACTTCAATTCAGTTAAAAACCTGCGTATGTATTTTAGTACGGTGAGAAGCAGTGTGCGAGATTGTGCGTGATTGGATTCAACCTGCAGCTAATTTTTGTTGTTTTCTTCTCTGTTATAAAGATGGACGGTTTTCAATCAAAGATGGTCGTATATTACGTGTAAGGCGGTCCCAGCACAGCTATCCGGAGGATACCTGACCAGTGACGACACAGAGTGAATTCAATACGCGCACAATCGAAACACTCAAAGCGAAACGCGTCTTTCGATCATCGGATAATGATCGCCGGACCATGAAAATGTGACCCTAGTCCGGCGTGTTTTTTGCCTACTCATTTTTTTTTTAATTCAACGCTACTGTTCGATCCCTGCCAGTTTTTTCTGTAAGGACTTTGGCTGGCTTCAAATTCGCAAACAAAAATAAAAATTCAAAATATTCAAGTCTGAGTCTTTAAGCATTGGTTCCAAAGCCACTGATACGGACATTACAGATCTCTCTCTCTCTTTCTCTCTCTCTTAAAATCCTTAAAACAAAAAACCAAAATCAACATATATATATATATATAAAATTACTGTGCCGTTGCGGTCGCTCCTTGACCGGCGGTCGTGCTCAGGATCATCATATTCTTAATACTCGCCACCTCGGATTCAAGTCGTGCAATTTGCGATTTCAAATGAATATTCTCCACCTCCTTGTCGTTGACCGGCGAAATTTTACGCTGATAGCCGGCCGACCAGTCGGTGCCGATCGATATGCCCGAATCACGCTCGTCGCTCGATCCTTCGCCATCCCACGGCGGTGACGCCCGCGAGCTTGGCTCCTGCTTAATATGCTGCAACGCCAGCAGCGCCGTTGCCGCATCCTTATCGCCCAAATGCGACTTGTGGCGCAACTTTAGCGGCAAACTGTTATTCAAGTCGGCCGATGACGGTTGATTGTCGCCCTGTTCGTCGTCGCCGGACGCGGTGCCCGAGCCGGCGCCACTCGACGACAGCTCGTACGGTGACTGGGCGCGTCGCGACAAATTCAAAACATTGCCGGCGGCCGTGACCAGTGTTGTTGCATCGTACGGATGCAATTCGGTAAGGACCGTGCCGGCGGCAGCGGCCTGAGCCGCGGCAAGGACATTAACAGCACTGCCGGCCGAATAGCAAATGCTGGAAATATTGGTGGCAAGTGCAACGGCTGCCGTGGCCGATAGTTGAGGCGGTGGATGTGTGACGACCGATGATGCGCCGGTTGGAGCGCCGCCGGTCGGTATTGTGGTTATGTTGGCCGTGGTCGCGAACTGAACGTGGGGATGCGTGGCGAGATGATGACGATGCTGATGCTGTTGCTGATGCTGATGATGATGGTGATGATGTAGGTTGGGTGAATTGTTGGCGTGCGATTGCTGATGGTATGGCGTGTCGGTTTCACGATAGTCCAGATGCGGTGGCGAAGTTGACTGGCAGGAACGGAAGTGATGATGTGTCGTGGCTAATTGCGCTTGCGGCGGCACTTGATGTTTCGGCTGCTGTTGTTGTGGTGTCGTTGGAACCGGCTGGACCGTCGGTTGTTGCTGCTGCTGCTGTTGCTGATGAATCGCCGCGACGGCGACAGCGGGCTGAACATGATGCAGTCTGGCGGGCGACGGAGGCGAATCCAGTGCCGTCAACGATTGATGCATGGGCGGCCCGGGACTGGGCGATCCCGGATAGATGATTGTTGGCGGCACCGTATTCGTCAATTTTGCACGTTTCGTAATACTCAGTACTTGTTCGCTGGTCGGCAGTGTTGCCATAATTTGATCAACGCTCACCAAATTTTCGGCGGTTATATTGAATTTATCTTTGATCGCTTCTAGCTGCGCCTTCAGCACATGATTCTCCTTGGTCAGCTCGACCACGCGTTGCTCCAGCACCATATCATTGTAGCGACGCTTTTCACGCGATCGCTTCGCCGCCTCATTGTTGCGACGACGCCGATCCCAATAGCTGTCGTCCTTCTTATTGTCCGGTATGAATTCGCGCTGTTTGCGTTGCGTAAAGAGCTCTTTGCGCTTAAGCTGTGCGGCCAAATCGAAGCCCATGTAGCTGTCGCTGCCGGGCGAATGGGGGCTCATTGAGCCCTGTGACGAGGCCGCGGCCATCAAGAGATTGCCATGATCGTGCATGAAGGTCTGACACGTTTGTCCTCCCGCTGAGGTTAACATTCTGCCGCCGCCGCCGTTGGTGCTGGTCGAGGAGGAGCCGTTCGAACCGTTCGAATTTTGATTGATTTGTTGTAGTATGGGCGATGTGGTGTCTATGTGCAAATTTGTACTAATATTTGTGGCATTACCATGCGCGGGCATACTGGACGGATTGTGATTTTGATGTGGTGTCTCTCCGTTAACTGGGGAGCCGCTTTGTTGTCGGGCGACGAATTCCGCCACCATTATTTAGTTTAGACTTAGTACATCTGTAACGGTACAAAAGAGAAGAAAATTGACGTCAGAACTGCGATGCTAGACTTTTCAGTTGAGTTGGAGAAATTTAAAAAAGTTTGTAATGAACCATAGTACTGGCAGTGCTGACAGCACCTGATGAGTACGAAACCTGGACCCCGATGCAAGCGCGAGGGCATCTGAGCCGTTCGCCAACCATTCCATCCTTATCGCCTCAATTTTCTTTCAGTCCCCTTTCAGCGCTCTTTCAAGCAATATGGAGAAATTCCCTCAGGACACCTCCGCAGGACATGTGAAACTCTAGTCGTTACGGAATTGTTAATTCTGAGAATCCGCTGCGGTGGGATTGTACTGCCTAAAGCGGAAATTTCCGCTTGAGTTTCACTGAACACTGAAATGTCGCAGGACACTTCCCAGAACACTCGCCAGGACATTGATATACATTTCTGCCTCCCCTGTTGGTGTTGTCTTCCCCAGGCCTATGAATTTTTGTTAATACGTAAAGGACAGGGGCAACGAGCGACGAAAACCCCGCCCACGTCAATCGAAGTGAGCTACAACAAGCACAGACCGCTGCTTAGCTCGTTGAGGGTCCCTTATCTTCGCCAGATGGCACAACCTGAACTTCACGGTCACTATGCTAACCTAGGCTCCGTCCCCACGGACATGTTCGGATGCCCACCGACCAGTCCGTTACAATTTGTTATCGCCATGCCAAAATATAAAAACAATACCAAAAAAAACAACAAATAACGCAATTAAAAACGAAACGGTTACGTAAAAAAAAACGAAACGGTTGCGTCAAAAAAAACAACGAAACGCTTGCGTCGAAAGCAACAAAACGCAACCGAAATCAGCACAGTTGGAGAAAGCGCAATCGCGCGCGCAGTAAAGGCGCAGTTTAAAAAAAAAAGAACAACAAACCACAACCGATAACGGTAAAACTCGATATAGACGCAGTCGCCAAAATGGTTGCCGGCTGTCGACAGTTGAAAAAAAAAAACGGTTTTCGACAATATGTAACCGCGCAAACCATTCGGTCCGTGGACATAGAGGAAACAGAGAGAGAACAAAAGCCAAACAACTTGGCAAACTTCGATCTGATCGTGTGTGGTGGTGGCCTTCATAACTACTATAGGCGGAAGATTAATAAATTACACTAAACCCGTCACAACAAAAAAAACTGAGTAACCTCAATATGTTTATGCAACTCTGTTCCGTAGTTCCATTTTATTATTGATTATCGCGACTGCTGCTGCATTGGCGTGTCTGTAAATTTTTGCAATTTTTACCGGACAGTTTGTACTCAAAAATCAATCCGATCGGATAAAGGTGTGCTCTGCTAGGAATACGATCGTCGCACATTGTTTGCGATTAGCTATCAACCCATAGAGCACGGAGCACGGATCAAGGCAGAGTACTCAATTGCCCTAACCCCTTGTGGGGCATAGCGCATCAACTATTCCATGTGGCCCAGTTGACGTTTCGTTGGCATAAACTAATTTCGGAGAATGCAGTTGCCAGCATGCACCTTCTGCTTCCGCATTTAGCCGCCTACCTGCGACATGTCGGGAGATGCTGTGGCTTATTACTACGCCCTGCACCACAGGGGAAGGCAACACACAAACATCCATGGCCACGGACGTCGTCGTGGACGGGACTCGAACCCGAAACGTCTGTAGTCAGACATGAGACTGACGCCTCTATGCACTGAGCCTACAGCAAAACGGACTTTAAGACAATCGGAGCGACCGGCACGGAAATCAGCGTGCAGAAAAAATGTCATTGACATATCTGTTGTTGCCCGAATATCTTTTCTAAATGATAATTATCTTTTTCTTTTCCTCCTTGCCGTTGCTCGCTTTGTTTTTATGCATTTCGCGTTGTCAGAATTTTCAGGGCACACACTACATTCACAGCAGCATCGACAGCGGTAGCAGAGTAGCAGCAACAGCCGGCAGGCAACCGATTGACCATGAAATACAAGAGTCAAATGCATAACAAGATCGTTAAAATAATTATTACCGTGACAAGAATTTGTATATCAGTGTGGAGTTTGTAAATATTTGTAGCGCGACACATACGACAGCAAGCAGGCAAAATACATTTCATTTGGAGGTTCAAGTATATGCAAAAAAAAAATGCAACACGTTGAAAAATATGTTGAACGTGTAGCACGAGTTATAAAAGTGCACTAAATGGGTTGAAAAAGTCTGAGGTCTATGGATTCTCTATCTCTGCATCTTATCTTTCTCTTTTTGTTCCTCTCTTATGGCGCCCAACGTGGGGCCCGAACCCACGACCCTGTGACTAAGAGTCTCATGCTTTACCGACTGAACTAGTCGGGCCTCACGTTGGGTGCCATATTATCTTGCAAAGCACGGCTTTGTTGAGTCGCCGTCACTACAATAAAAATAATTTTGAGCCGAATGCCAACTGACTTGGTTGCTTGACAAAGCCGTGGTTTGTAGCATAATATGGCGCCCATTGTGGGGCCCGGCTTGCTCAGTTGGTGGAGTGTGAGTCTCTTAATCTAAGTATGGTGGGCTCGGGCCCCACGTTGGGCGCCAAATGTTGTAGTTACGGCGGCTTGACAGGGCCGTGGTTCGCAACACTCTCTCTCTTTCTCTCTCTCTTTTTTTCCCCCTCTCTCTCTCTGTTTAAACATCTCAGTCACTCTCTCTTTCCCCATCTCTGTCTCTCTTTCTCTTTCCCACTCTCTGTCTCTCTTTATCTCTTTCTCGCTCTTTCCCTCTCTCTGGCCAGCGGCTTGACAGAGCCGCAGTTTGCAAGATAATATGGCGCCCAACGTGGGGCCCGAACTCACGACCCTGTGATTAAGAGTCTCATGCTTTACCGACTGAACTAGCCGGGCTTCACGTTGGGCGCCATATTATTTTGCGGATGAGAGAGAGGTCGATTAATTTATTTAGGATCGCCATCCTCAAGGCCAGGTGAACGGTGACGCGGAGCAAAGCCAGCGGTGGTCAGACCAAGAGCCTTATCTGACGGAAAAGATGATATTCTGTTTACCATCAGATCTCCAAAGCCTCAACTCCCAACTCACGACTGAAGAGAATTGTAAAGTTGGACGATCCAAAGGGCAAAAACCCCAAAAAAATGGTTACAAATTCATGAGGATAGTCCCTCAACTAATTCTGACCTATTTAAGCAGGCTCACGGCACGCTGTGTACGCACAGCTCGCCTTTCGGGCATTCTGCAGCGCTCCAAGGAGCCATGCTTCATCCTCGATAACCCTTGAGGGTTGCTTGGGCTATTCCATGAAACCGGAGACTTCACCAACGCCTTTACGTCGATAAAACAACAGAAAATGCCTCTGAATCAAAGAAGGGTGGAAGGAAGCGCTGCACCTCCTAGTGGTCAATAAACGACAAAATAGCGCTCCTTGGATGAAAACGTGAAAGGTAAGGGGCGCCCAAAACGCGCGTGCTCATCATATCCTACAACAGGTTGCGTGTGTATCTATTTGTGCACTGTATCGTCCTATCTATCGTATATGATGTGCAAATATGCAAAATGATATTGTTTAATTTTATGTTGCATTTCCCAAACGTGTCGCGTCGATCGTCGAGGATATGATTGGGGCGAAAACGTCACCCGAACATCAAACATCACCACATCCGATCTCAACTCAGCCACCCTTCCCCACCCACTCACCCCCGCGTGAAACTCTGATGACACTTTCGCGCCATCATTGCCTTAGCGCTCACGTGCAAGAGAACTTCTGCGAACTCCAAGTCAAGTTGACTTTCCACGTTTTCTCATAGCCGCGTCGCGTCGTCTGTTTTATTTATTTTATTTTTCTATGTTTTGTTTTGTTTTTGTACTCGTATCTAATTGAATTTATTACAAGTTCTACAATATAGTAGCTGTGCACACGTCGCACACTACCAATCGACACGGACGACACGCGAAGCACGTTGACTGACCACATGACTCGCGCTTTAGAGGACTTTATATTCGCGAAAATGCTTTTAATAGTCGTGTCTTGTTACTTTTTTCTATTTGGATTTTTTTTTTTGCACAACGGAGCAGCGCGGAGTAGGTACACACATCACGCATTACACCACAGCGCTGACTATCGCCAGAACTATCGGAGACAAAAAGTGTTTGCCGACAGTTCCGCGATATAGTCAGCTCCTGGAAGGCTGCAGGAATCGATCAAACGACGTAAAATGCCTATGAACCGATAAAAGGAGCGTCACAGGTCCAACTAGGAAAGCTTTGAGCCCCGGAAAGTAGTAGAAACTCCATAGGATTCAATTAAATTAAATTTTCCGTTAACGCAAAAGACATTTACGGGGGTAATTTTGTTACAATATAGTACAAGCCCACACAAAACTCGGTCTCACTTGGCAGAATATCGGGAAATATGTCGTTTGATAAAATTCTTTCTGAATCAAATTTCCAAAAATCCCCATGATCACCAAAATCCCTAAAATCTCTCCAAAATCCCTAAAATCTCTCCGAAATCCCTAAAATCTCTTCAAAATCCCTACAATCTCTAATTCTCTCCAAAATTCCTAAAATCAATCCAAAATCCCTGAATCTCTCAAAAATCCCCAAAACTCTCTGAAAAAAAAATCTGCTTAGCTCGTTGCGGAGCCTTTTTTCGCCAGATGGCACAGTCATTATGCTACCTTAGGCTCCGTTCCCACGGGCATCTTCGGATGCCCACAAAACCGTCCACTACACATGGCTGAAAGCGCGCATAAATTTCGGCTACGGTGACCCCACATTGAGCGCCAATTTTCTCTTTTCTTTGCACGCCCAGCACCGCGATCTGATCTGTAAAAATACTTGGAAATCAACTGGAACTGCGCTTGAATTTCTACAATGGTAGCCAGCCACACAGTGGGCGCCAATTTTTTTCCCACGCATGTCAAACCCGCTTGCCGAAAGGGTTTTTTTTTTCGATGAAAAAGCAGCGCTCCTTAGAGGAAAATTCGCGCACACCACCGCACGCCTTTCCGCCGGAGTGTACGCCTAAAATTCTTTGTCATAATTCGTCCAGGGCTGAAAATACATCACGAAGATCCCACATTGGGGGCCAAATTTTCTCTCGCGCAGGTCCAGCGAGACGAAAATGCCAGCACGGCTGTAGATCACTATCCACGTAAAATCGACAGAAAATCGTCGAAAATATTTTTGCCGTCCAATGCGAAGTGAACTTCGTGATCTGCCCCACCCATGACTGAAAATCGCCTGAAAGCGTATAAATTTCTGCTACGGTGAACACACATTGGGCACCAAATTTCGCAGTCCCCACACCATGATTGAGAGAAATTTAAGGAGCGTTGCCTCTTCCTTCAGTCCATTCGAAGCTGTGAAGCTTGAAGATACAAACCAGGGAACTTTACTGAATTATGCAGCGCTCCAAGGAAGTATAGGAAGGGCGAGGTACGCGCGTAGTACGCGGTGAGCGAGTGGCGAAAGGGCTAGAATTATTTTGGAAATGTAGATAGATTAAAAATCCCTAAAACTTTCAAAAATCCCTTAAATGTCTCAGAAATCTCTAGAATATCTCCAAAATCTGTAAAATATCCCCAAAATCACTAAAATCTTCAAAAAATCCGTAAAAATCCGGCCGAAACCCCAAAAATCTCTAAAATTCTGAAAAATATCCCCAAAATCCCTAAAATCTTTCCAAAATCCCTAAAATCTTTCAAAAATCCCTAAAATCTCCCCAAAGTCTTGAAAATATCGAAAACTCTTTAAAAGCCACCGCCTTGGAGAATTTTTCAGAGTGCCGTTTGTGTTCCGGAGAGGTGAAAGCTCTGCGGAGTTTATTGGAAAAAAAATTTGACGTGCCTTTTCTGTACGCCGGAAATCTCAAAACCATTTGATGATTTTTGGAAAATTGTTTGACATTCTCGTGTCTTCCGGGCACCTCAAAGACCTTAGGGGGTTAAACAAAAATGTTGACGTCAGCGCTTCTTGTGCGCCGGAAATCTCAAAGCACGTTGGAAATTTTGAAGAGGTTTTTTTTGTCGCGCCTTTTGTGCACCGCAAAGCTGAAAGCTGTAACGAATACCATTTTTTTTAAATCTCCGGGCGCACCCATCACTTGGCGTCAAGGGGGAAGGGGGAGGGGGGGGGGGGGGTGTACTGTACTGCCCTAGATACACACACTATCGCTGCGACGAACCGAACAGAAATAAAAAGCGCGCACTTTTTCAGATGTACCTAGTACCTACCTAGATGTAAGGGTAGTTGGGAAGATTGCGGTAGAGGGAGGGGGGGGGGGGGATGTGGGTGTATTCTACACTATCATTCGAAAGGCCCCGGTCGAGAAGGAGTCGGCTAAATGAAACCGCGCGAGTGGTGGATTTTGTACAGAAAATTTAGAGAGACGCGACCCCTTTGCTGGCCTTGTCTAAGAGTCTTATCTATGTGTGTGAACAGTATTTTGTCCTTCCATGCTTAATCATCAGCGGCCCCCGCCTTCTTCACTCCCCTCTCGAGCTCTATACTATCCCCCATAAAGTTGCACAAGGCCCAGTGGGCTGGCTCTCTTTATGTAATTTATAAATATTGTTAGATAACAACAATGTACGACGTATGGTAGCTAGTTCGCTTCAGCCGGGTCTAAATCGATGAATACGCCCCTAAAGAATGGGGGGTTCGAATCTCAAACGGCGAATTACTACTCAATTGCCCTAACCGCTTGTGGGGCATAGCGCGTCAACTGTTCCATGTGGCCCAGTTGACGTTTCGTTGGCATAAACTGGTTTCGGAGCAGCTTGGCAGCATGCATCTCCTGCACATCCATGGCCCCGAACGTCGTCGTGGACGGGATTCGAACCCGAAACGCCGGTAGTCAAATATGAGACTGATGCCTCAACACACTGCGCTACCGGTCGCCCCCAATTCATTATCAATCGCATACTTTGACCCACCACAAACACGTAAATCCTTGAAACAGGATCAATTACGTTCTCATACTGCCTAAGATGAAAATCCACTTTCGAGGCTCATCGGCTCGGTGGATTTCCGCTTTAGGCAGTGAGATGAAATCTCATATACTTACTGCTACTCAATTGCCCCAACACGTTGTGGGGCATAGTGCGTCAACTGTTCCATGTGGCCCAGTTCCGGAAAATGCAAGACCGGGTCAATTGCTGCGTTTAGATCGCAACGACTTAATACGGATTATGTGTGCACACATAACACAAGTCTATGACTTAATACCGATCGGAGACCGGATGAAACGAACGCACCTAAATAATGCATGAACATTAGGGAGAAAAAAAAGGGGGGGGGCGCACGTTGCACTGATGTAAGCACATGAATAGTAGCAGTGACAGCAGCAGAAATAAAAAACAAAATTGGAGTTAAGTAAAATACCTAGAAAAGCTCTTTGTGTGTGTACTGTGCACATCTAATCATCGTAAGTTTGGAAAACATGTCGCGTCACGTGATAAGAAATGTGACTTGGTCTACTTTGGAACACGCTCTAATCAAATGTGTATATAGCACTCGATATGTGTATATATAGGTATGGATGACGCGACATGCACGCCAGCAATAGGTTAGCTAATTCTGCGATTGTACAAATATGGATTATGTCACATAGAGTCGCATAATACAGAGCGAGAGAAACAAAAACATTGAACAAACATACACAATGCACACAAGGAGACAATGTCGCGCAAGCGGTTGTCATGTTATTGAGGGTGACTGGGAAGCGGAATTTTGAGTTTTGAAAGATTTTCCGGGGTTTAAGACCGCATTTCCGACCACTGTACAGTGACGACGGATTGAGGACAATGACATGCACACGGTATGAATCCAGCCGGATCCAGAACAGGCTTAACGTCTGTGCCTACCACGGGGGTTTACCAGACAGTCCTTGATAGGACAACGGATTGATTTTGTGACGGCAATCAGCGCTCCTCCATGCAAGCATAGAGGTAACAGTTTACATGAGTCCGCAGGGACTAACATTCCCACTGCTGGATGCGAGGCCTATCTTAACTCACGCCGTTCTTAGGGTCCCGGCACCCGGTTGAGAAGTGCAACTCCACGCCGAGTGCACAGAAGTAAATCTGCACACTCTACCCGCAATTTGGGTGTTAAACTACAACCAGCACGATGCTCCCACAATGGATGAAGTATTACTGCCAAAGCAGTGCCAATTCAGGGGCTCCCAGGCTCACGTGCTGCCAGATAACGAAGTACGCCTAGCCTTCCGGGTATACATTAGCCAACACGTTTCTCGTTATCCCGCGTTTATTTTTTCAGTCCTAAATCAGATGCCGCGCGGCTCACAGCGGTTATCACAGGACATTGGCCTATAGGGGAGATGACGCAGTCATGCTGGGTATCCCCTACAATCCTCATCGCCGAAGTTGCGGTAGTGAAGATGAGAAAGAAACTCTCACTCACTTCTCTTGCGAATGCCCAGGCCTTGCTAGGACCTTGACAACCTAGGCGATGTGTCGGGAGTGAGGATTGGGGACTTGCTTTACTTCCTTAACCCCTTCGGTTGGATCTAGGCAGCGTCTCTTGTATTTGCGACTATTATCCAAAAAGAAATTTCCACGAGGTTTGTGGTGGGAGGAGGACAGTGGCCGGGAGGGGGGAGGAGGGCTGATAAGACCAATGCACAGAAGTCCTTTGATCGAGGACAAAACCACCTCCATGGGCCATGAAATAAAATCAAAACAAAACGAGTATCTCTTCTGAATCGGAGCTGATAAGACCAATTCAGAGGAGCCCTTTGGTCACGACAAAAGACCCTTCATTACCATCTCCCACTCTCTCTCTCTCTCTCTCTGCCTCACTCTCTTTTTCTTTTCTACACTTCTTTCCGATACAATATCCTTGAATTTCTCACATGATCCGCATTTGTTGAAACACAGCTTCCCGAATTTTAAGAAAAAGTTTCGCCGCTCATTTTACGCACACACGGCACATCGTAGTTTTTCTCTCTCTCTCTCCAATGTCTGGGGGACAGGGGAAAATTTGCAATCGAATTAGCAAGATTTGCGAAGATTCCGAATAGGAGGCGATCCCAAATGACAACATGAACCATTTTGGCCGAATTATAACGGTAAAAACACAAGATTTACATTTCAGCGCCCAATGTGCGGTCGCGAATTATATGGAATTTATGGAAGATTTTTCCCACTGACTATGGCTGCTCGGGTGCGATAGAGACCTCCAAAAAAAGAAATAAAAAAAGGTTGTGAAATTTGACAATTTTATTTCAGCATCCAACGTGGGGCGGAGTCACATGAAATTTTGTGCACGATGAACAGCTTTGCAATAGAAGCGGCAGGAGGGGATGCGGTCGATAAGAAAATTTTGATTTCAGTGTCATTTTCCCATTGGCTGTGTCGTCATTAGAACCTCAGAGTGACTTCAAAGGACCTCGGAAATGGGATGCGGTCAAATTAAGTAGCGATCCTTGCGGCCAATGTTCTATACTTGATCCGAAGTCTGGGCGTTGATGAAATCTCTGAATCGTAGAGGAAGTCCTACATGCTCTCAAGGGTTTTTGAGGGCAAAGCAGCGCTCATGGAGAAAAGGATTTCGAGGAGATTCGCATAAAGTCGAAACCTGCTTCCTCTGGCTCACAGCGCGCTACGCGCTCACCTCTCCTTCATGTATTTTGGCAGCGCTCCTTGGAGTCCTTGATCACCCAATAGGAGGTGTAACGCCCCTTTTATCAATTGGGAGTCATGCTCCGCTGCTCGATCCGAAGTCTGGGCGTTGATGCAGTTTCTGAATCCGAGTAGAAGCCCGACATTCGCTCAAGAGTCTCCGAAGACAAAGCAGCGCCCCTTGCAGCTGAAAAGGCTTTCGAGGTGATTTTCATAAGGTCGAAACCCCCTTCCACGGGCTCACCGTGCGCTACGTGAGGTTAGACTAAGGACAATTTATCAAAAAGTTCTTATTTGTAGCCTCAACGACGCCTACGCGATGAAGCCTCCGAGTTGGGATGGGGGGGGGCAGGAAGAGGCATCCAAATGCTAAGGGAAAATCAAGAATTTTGGCAAGGCTCGCGGATTACATTTTGGAACCTTGAAGCCTACGCGAACAAGCTTCCAAAATGGAGGAAGGGGGGGGGGGGGGGGGTTAATCAGGAATTTTGTCAAGGCTCGAAATTCTCATTTTAGAACCTCAAAGCCTACGCGATGAAGCTTCCCAAATGGAGTGGGCAAATCGGGAATTTTGTCAAGGTTTGAGTTTCTCATTTTGGGACCTCACAGCCAAAGCGTAGAAACTTCCGAGATGGAGGGGTTGGGGAATCAGAAATTTTGTCAAGGCTCAAGGTTCTCATTTTGGAACCTCAACGACCACGCGAAGAAGCACCCAGATGGAAGTGGGAAAATCAGGAATTTTGTCAAGGCTCAAGGTTCTGATTTTGGAACCTCAAAGCCAAAGCGAAGAAGTTTCCGAGATGAAGGGGGTGGCGAATCAGGAATTTTGTCAAGGCTCAAGGTTCTCACATTGGAACCTCATAGCCAAAGCGAAGAAGCATCCAAAGGCTAAGGGGAAATTAGGAATTTTGTCAAGGCTCGAAGTTCTCATTTTGGAACCTCAAAGCCTACGCGATGAAGCTTCCGAGATGGAGGGGAAAGTCAGGAATTTTATCAAGGCTCAAGGTTCTCATATTGGAACCTCATAGCCAAAGCGAAGAAGCTTCCGAGATGGAGGGGGAAAATCAAGAATTTTGTCAAGTTTCAAGGTTCTGACTTTGGAACCTCCGAGCCAAAGCAAAGAAGCTTACGTGATGGAGGGTGTAGGGAATCCGGAATTTTGTCACAGTTCCAATTGGAGCACCTTGATGGCCTTTCTGAATGGTTACGAAACTTTGGTAATTTCGACGCCCAACGTGGGGTGTCGGCAGGTATCAACAAAGTTCTGATTAGAACCGCCGAAATGGTTCACTTTCGACCAGAACCGTCGCTGAACAGTAGGAGGTCATGCAGAAGCAGTGTCCAAGTGTGTAGTTACCAAAATACTGACCCCGCGGCATGCAGTAATGAAGCAAAAACAAATTTTGGAATTTACCTACGTGTACAGCTCTTCACTGGCTCGAATAAATTTATCTGGACGCGAATTAGTAGTAGTTTGATAGTAATCCTGTCTATAACCACTCTCCTTGCTCTATTTGGGATCCGTGGCGCGTGTAGACTCCTTCACGGCACCAGTAGGTCCCGAGTGGCGATGCACAACACCAATCACACACACAAAGACAGGGTGGCACAGAGCAGTAGGCTTTCTACTGGACCCGAACAAAACTAGAAGAGTTTTCTCCTAAGCACCAACACTTTTAATTATACTCGTAAATTCGGGGGGAAAAAAATATCTTTCGCGTGGTCTTCTTGCGCGATATCGCGGCTATGGATGCGATAGATGCGATGCGAGTCAAGCGATCAAGCGCGGCTTGTCAGAGTTTTAATGCGGTGCGAACGTTACCATTTCAGCGAATCAAATGAAACAAATTTTCAAAAATATGCTTTACGAGTAGGTGGCACGGGAGACGGCTGTGCTATGCCCGCGTGAACTAACCCTCTGTGTGTGAACGTTTGATGTCGATAATATTTTCCAATTTTTTTTTTTTTCATTCTGAACGACGACGACGACATGTTGTTGTTTAGAAGTCACGTTGACTGCACGGAATTCTAGCGCTACGGAGAGACACACAGCCACTCACATAACACAACATTAAACTCGCCTATATAGTCGCCCGCCCCGGCTTCCTACAATGTAGACGAGGAGGTAGGATAGGGGGCTCTGTGGGGGTGGCGAATATGTCTATGGCAACCTCGCGCAACACCTTGCAGCCGGGGGGACTAGAGCGCGCCCCGAACTTTTTGCATTGAGGCAAATCATAGTATAAATGCAAATAACAAGAGCAAGCAACGTGCTTGGCCCTTACACAAATTCATTCTAATGCATTGGGTTTTTGCGTACGCCATGCGGGAGAGGGGAAGTGGTTGGCGGGGGAATAGGCGGGAGGGTGGGTGGCTATTCTTAAGACGAAAAGAGACTCGAGTCATCTATTGCCGCACACGAGTCTAACACAATGTCTTACACAAAGTCGTAACACGCGACAGAAAAAGAAACGGCTAAATTGGAGGGGACTTATGGGTATTGGCTAACATTAAATAATATATCGAGCCACTGTGCTACGCGGGGTACCGAGGGGTTGATAGACGAGTAACAATTCAGTTTTCACATGGCATCCAC
This sequence comes from Chloromyia formosa, assembly GCA_964017055.1. Classification (NCBI taxonomy): domain Eukaryota; kingdom Metazoa; phylum Arthropoda; class Insecta; order Diptera; family Stratiomyidae; genus Chloromyia; species Chloromyia formosa. Next base: position 1,403,164 of record OZ024819.1, read on the forward strand.
CGCCGGTCTAAGCCAAGCCAAAAGTTGAATTGTTTCTGCGCGCGTTTCTAGAAGGATCTGAAAGTTTGAGCCTGTGACCCTAACACTTTTCGACGGTGACGATCCGAACTTCAAATCGGACACAACGAGAAGTCGCAACGTTCAAACTCTGGGGCAGTCACAGCTTGTCCAAGACGGTTTCAACTGTCACATCGTTCTCCAGCTTAAATAAACTTGGGACGCTCTAATAGTACCCACACAGGTAGTCCTTATTAACGCACCAGGGATTGAACCCCTGCTTCTCTACACGTAGCATCGTAGAGTGGCGATCGAGACCTCACGGCTACCGAGCGCATCAAGCCGAAGGTGTGACAGCGGAGGGCGACCATCGTCATGGTCATGCGACCTATTGTATATCTTCACGTAGTGACGGGTGGAAAGCGGCTGTTGATACGATCATGTCTCTGCCATCAGCGCGCTGACTGAATTTGGTCGGGCTGGGAGCGCCGTATTTCCCGCGTATCAACATCCGCTAACGACCAGGTGGAGCAGCATACGCCGAGAGATGCACGGTCAAGAGGGGGCTCTTGCTCAATTGACTAAGGAAGTGTTACGCAAAAATACAGCGCTCCTTTGAACCCTGCTACAAAATGATTAAGGCGAGGTGCGCGCAAAGCGCGCGGCGATCTCGATGCGAAGAACTCGAACTTTGATTTGATTTGCGAAAATTCTGAATAGGGGACGGGCCGAATGATAACGGAAAAATTACAAGATTTTCATTTCAGCGCCCAATGTGAGGTCACGGATCATATGGAATTTATGGAAGTTTTTACATAAAACTCTCCCAGTGACCATGACTGCTCGGCTACGATAGAGACCTCCAGCCCTAAGCCTATTTTGAACGTGGAGGAGGTTTGAGCGACGACAGCAACACGCTGCTTGATCCGAAATGTGGGCATTGATGAAGGTTTTGAAACGTAGAGATCCTTTCAACGATCTTCAAGGACGAGACAGCGCTCCTTGTTGAAACATTTAAAGGGCAAGGTGCGTGCAAAGGGCGCAGTGAGCCAGCTGAAAAAAACTTTCAATGTGATTCTCATAATGTTGAAACCCCCTCCCTTTGGCTCACCGCGCGCTACGCGCGCAACTCGCTTTCTGATGTTTTCGTCCTTAATCACCCATTAGGATGTGTAACGCCCCTTTCATCAATCGAGAGTCATCTTTCGCTGCTCGATTCGAAGTCTAAGCGTTGATGAAGTCTCTGAATCCTAGGAGAAGCCTTACATCCTCTCATGGGTCTTTAAAGACAAAGCAGCGCCCCTTGGAGCTGGAGAGAATTTTGAGGTGATTCTTATAAAGTTGAAACCCCCTTCCACGGGCTAACCGCGCGCTACGCGCGTACCTCGCCTTCATATGTTTCGGCAGTGCTCCAAAGCAGCGCCCCTTGGAGCTGGAGAGAGAGCTGAGGTGATTCTTATAAAGTTGAAACCCCCTTTCACGGGCTAAACCTCGTACCTCGCCTTTATATGTTTCGGCAGCGCTCCAATGAGACGAGCTTCAGCTTTATACGACTCGTCTAGAGGTCCTTATAAACGTTTGAGAATCTGTAAGGCTTCCAATGGAATTTATGGACTGCATCAATGCCCAAACAGCGGATCAAGCACTGAAAGATGCTCCTCAACTCAACAGCGTTACACCTCGCAGCGGGTGATTAAGAACAGGGCAGCGCTCCTTGGAGCACTACTGTAAGTGTTTGGTTTGTTGAAGTTGTGACGAATAGAGCTCGAGTCTTTGATTTAAGGACGCATTCAGAGCTTACACACGAGCGGTGTAGCCTGATATTTTCAAGATTACCATGCGAACTAGAAATCGGTGCCAGGACAGGTTTCAACTGCTGTCTCAGTCCCAAGACCTAGCTCGAGAGGTATCAACACATCCGCATAACAATTTCGCGTGAGCTCATGCCGTAGGTTCGAGCCTGCGGAAACCCTAATATTTCCTGAAGTTGTGAAGGTGAAGGTGTCTGAGTTATGAGATTTGACCATCGGCATGAAAATTTGAACAGAGGTTCGGGCCTGACGGATAGCTCCAATCTCACCACGCGCCAAGGGCCGAGTTTCAACTTTTTTAGTCCTGGGACCTAGCTCGGGACCCAGCCTATTTTGCAGGTGCCTATATGTTCTGTAGGTTCGAACCTGGAACCTAGTCTTTTGCTGAAGTTGAGACGGATAACTGGAAGCTCTGGCTTTAGGTGTGACTATTGCCGCTCAGAGATTTGTGCCCAGGTGTAGTGAGGCTCAAAATTGAAGCCCGGTTGTGTGAGGCTTGAGCCCTTGTATCCATGTATCTTTACTCTTTATCGTATCTAAGTGGTTATAAATGCAATTTACATCAAGAAAACGACCCGATAAGCTCTCTAATATAGTACAACATAAGACTACCTCGGTCGGTGCACGTTTTGCAACAACAACGACGAACCACCTCTAGGGGTAAATTCTATCGACGTACGTTATTACTACATGTGCTTTTATGTAATCGAACAAAATATGTGAAATAATCGCACACAACAAATAGAAACGAGGCGAGGACAACGCGCGCCGCAGGGTGTTAGTTTGGACAGAAAGCAAGCGACAAAAAAATAAAATAAAAATAAAACAGAACCGAGCAGAGCAGAGCAGAACAGCAGAAATGTACGTTTCGTGTCTGGGCTCTGGGGGTCTAGTGATTAGTCCACGTGCTAGCGCAATAACAAAGTGCACTGCTAAACGTGACTGGAATAGTCAATGAATTTTGCGTCACGGTCAATATGCGATGACGCGACATACAACACAAAATACAACACACAACGTGTGTGCGACCGACTGACTGACTGGGTTGCGTTGGGGGGTGAGATTATGCCATACGATGCGACAAGGGGGTTGTGAGTGTTGTGTACTATGGGTTTTGAGCGCGATAAAAATTAGAAAATTTTCTACGTCCGACCGAGTGAGGAGATGAAACAATGAGACAGTATAGAGACACGAAAGCTGACCTTAGACGATTGCATATGTTGCACAATTTTATTTGAAGCTCACGTGGCGGCGGCGGCAGTCGTAGGCCTTGCACAGGCGAGAGAATTCACAGTTTGTATTGTGTGTAGACAACTTGTAGTCCTACGCGTTCCTACACGTGGAGTGAGCTTCACAAACAAACCATTCGAGACCCATATCTCGATGGGGCCGATTAATCGTCTAATCTAACTCATAGGACCACGAAAAAAAATGTTTTTCCTTTTTCTAGCCAAAGTAGGAGATGTAGAGCCGCTGAAGCTGGACACTTGGGCGCAACTCTTACAGAAGTCACTGGCATAATGATGCCTTTCAATTACTCCAGACAGCTGAGCTGAGCTGATTTGTGAGCATACGTTACGGGTAGTCATCGGAGAGGGTGCTTTTTTTTGGCAGATACCTATCGCATTGCAATGGGGAGGGGGTGGCGGGGAGGGGGGGGGGGGGGGGGTGGTTGGGTGATGATGATTGGGAAACTCATCAAAAAGCTTTACGCAAAATTTTATAAAATTCCTGTCAGTATTTGCTGAGTTATCGTCGAGTGAACAAGTCAATATATAGAGGATACGTGCAAGAGATAAGATCAATAAGCTTGTGGAAGGGGGAGATAGGGGCCTGCTTGGTTACTTTTTAGTTTTTTACCTTTTGCATTAGTTCATCAAGAAGCTATGCACCGAACTTTATAAAAATCCGATTATTATTTGCTGAGTTATCGTCGAGTGAACAAGTCAACAGGATAAATACATGGGAGGGTTAATAAGCTCGCAGAAGGGGGGACATGATGGGGGACAAGGTCACTTTTTTATTTTTTTTATTTTTTGAGTAACTCATAAACAAGCTATGCACCAAATCTGATAAAAATCCGATCGGTATTTGATGCGTTATCGTCGAGAGTGAACGGAAATGTCAATCCGGGAGACAGTTTTAACGTCGCTGCATTGACTTATGTTCACGCAACGATATTACTCAACAAGTAGCGACAAACAATTTACAAATTTGTGTATAAACGCTGCTAACAAGTTACTGAAAAAATGAAAAATTAAAAGATGGCCATGCAGTTCGCTATGTCCCTCCTATCGTGAGCTTATTAACCAATAAATGAGTTACTAAAAAAGAAACGAAACAAAAACACCTAAAGCAAGCGCTTTCACACGCGACTGCACCATACAAGTGCCGCCCACCTTTTACCCCTCATCCTCCGGCTTCCATTACCTCGATGGCGCCCAATGTGGGGTTGGATGTTTTCTTGTGTCTTCTTGCTCAGTAAAATGAGACACGGGGATCTAAAAATCAAAAATTTAAACAAAAGGATCACCTCCAAAAAAATTGGAACCTTTTTCATTGGCTCACCGCGCGCTACGCGCGCACTTCGCCTTTCCTATGCTTCAGCAGCGCTGCATTATCAGTACAGGTGAGCGGATTGTGTCCAAGCCTGAAATGGGCTACGAAGAAAGCGCTGCAGAAGTATCGGAGAAGCGCGCGATGAGACAATTTAAATGGGCTGTAACCACAAAAGGATCACCTGCGATAAAAAAAAACTCGAACCCTTTTGCAGTGGCTCACCGCACCTCGCCTTTCCTGTGCTTCAGCAGCGCTCCAAAGAGCGCTGCATCATCAGTAAAGGTGAGCGGATTGTGTCCAAGCCTGACAGCCTCAAATGGGCTGCGAAGGGAGAGGCAGCGCTGCAGAAGTAACAGAGAAGGTAAGGCAATTTAAATGAGCTGCAACCACAAAAGGATCACCTGCGAAGAAACTCGAACCCTTTTCCACTGGTTCACTGCGCGCTACGCATGCACCTCGAATTTCCTGTGCTAGTTTTAACTTTTCCCGTGCTTCTGCTCTTCCTTCGAAGCCCCTTGGTGGCTGTGTATTCTTTGAAGCACTACTGAAGTACACGAAAGGCGAGGTGAGCGCGTAGCGCGCGACGAGCCATTGAAAAGGGTCGTTAAAGTCAGTAAAGAGGCTTGAGGTGTGTCCTGGCCTCACAGCCACGAAGTGGGCTTCGAAGGAAGAGGCAGCGCTCCTTGGAGCACTGGGAAAAGGTTAAAACTACAAAAGGATCATCTCCAAAATAATTCCAAAATTTTCTAATGGCCCACTGCGCTACCTCGCCTTTCTTGTGCTTCTACAGCGGTCTACGGAGCGCTACTGAAGTACAGGAAAAGCGAGGTGCGCGCGTAGCGCGCGGTGAGCGAGTGGAATAAGCCGAAATTAAAATATTTTCAAAATTATTTTGGAGATGATTCTTTTTGTAGTTGTAAGCTTTCTCCAGTGGCTCACTGCGAGCTACATGCGCACACCGCCTTTTCTATGCTTCTGCAGCGCTGCCTCTTCCTTCGAAGCACCTTCCTGGCTGTGTGCTCTTTGGAGCGCTGCTGATGTATAGGAAAGGCGAGGTGCGCGCGTAGCGCGCGGTGAGCAGGTGGAAAGAGTCGAAATTATTTTAAAGTTTATCCTTTTTGTAGTTTTAACATTTCCCGTGCTTCTGCTCTTCCCTCAAAGTCCCTTCGTGACTGTGTGCTCGTTGAAGCGCTGCTGAAGTACAGGAACGGCGAGGTGCTCGCGTAGCGCCTACCTCTTCCTTTGAAGCCGGTCCCTGACTATGGTCTCCTTGGAGCACTGCTAACGAAGAGGAAAGGCTAGGTGAGCCAGTTGGAAGGGTCGGAATTATTTTGATGTTTTAACCCTCTTCTCCACTAAATCACCGCGCGCTACGCGCGCACCTCTTGCACCCCCTCGTCATCAAAAAAGATATCAAAAATCATAAAAAAAAATCACAAATCGTCAAGAATTTCAAAAAGTCGTGAAAAACCCATAAAAAGTCGATAAAAATCACTAAAAGTCGTCCAAAAGACGCCAAAAAAAAACATCTAAAAAAACAAATTCATCGAAAAGCGTCAATAGTTTAGAAAATTCACTAAAAATCGTCAAAACCATCAACGAAAAAGTCAACAAAAATCGTCAAAAAATCATTAAAACTCCACAAAAAAAAATGTTCAAAAAACACCTAAAATTATCAAAATTCGTGACAGCCCCGTAAAGGACGAGTCGCCGAACCCAAGGCGCTTCGCAGTCGAGCCAAACGCGTACGTCGTACGTATCCAGGAAGGAGCCGAAACTCTTGGGCTAAGTCTCGCCGGAAGAGACTGCAGAAAATTGAAAATAATTAATTAATGGAAAGTGACCAGTGGATGCGAGGAGGACTTCACCTTGGGCGTCACGCGATCCACTGCTTGTGTTGAAAACATTTTCCGGGTGGCCGTGTCCTGGGTCCTGGACAAATTCTGATTGGATTTTCTTCTTCTTCCTTGCCGTTTCATACGACTCTGCGGCTTGGCGTTGCTCTGCCTTTGGTGGTGGCACTAAGGCCTTACATCTATTCTTTTACACTTATCTGGAGAAAGGTGGGCGTTGGATGGCACTAGTGTGCTCCTTTTTTTTCGACAACGCGCCCCGGGGGCGAAACGATTGCTGTGAACGACGAGCGCTACAGAGCTATGATCAACGACTGTTTCTTTCCACAATTGGATGAATTGGGACTGGGGGGGGGGGGGGGGGGACATGCGGTTTCAACAGGCCGGAGCAAACATATTAGATATTTGGCGCCCAACGTAGCATTTTCTGTCCCTTTGTTTGTGTTGTCTTCCACCAGTTCATTGCCAGGTCCACCAGGTCCATTACCAAATATAGCAGACTTACGTTGTTCACACACGGGGTCACTACTTTGTCGGCCGGCTCAACCCCTCACCCGTCCGTCCACCCCCGAGATACAAAAGCAACAATTTGTTTACAACGAACCAAAAACATGAGCTTGCTGTTTTCTTTTGTTTGGGCTGATTGCACATATTCACATTCCTTTGGCTATTCCGCAGTGGAATTTTTTTCTTTGGCTAGAGCTAATAAGCGCGGGCTCCTGAACAGTCAAGTCAGGCGGACAGTCAGAGCTCAGAGTGGTTCGCCGCCCTCTTGTGCAATACATTGTATGTCTGATGTGTTGTGCTCACAAGACACACCATTGACGATAAGATTTATAGGTTGCACCCTTTTTATTCTATTTTTACGACAGCTTTTCCGCTTGTTGTTACACGTACATTTATTCGATGATAATGCAATCGCGGCTAGACGCGGCGACACAATCGTCGGTCGTGTAATATGCAGTGTCAGCCACCGTGTCAAGACAAAAGCGCGCAAAAAGAAGAATCCATCAATCTATTACGAGCCATCATCATCAACATCGGCATGAGGGTGGCGGGCGGGCGGGCGCGCGCGGGGTGGTCCTGTGTGTGGTAAAAAAGAAAAAAGCTCTGGATATAAACTGCGTCTTTACTAGACCCCATTTCGGCCGTGTGTATGTGTGTGGATTTTTGTGACTAAAATGGGAAGAAGCGCGCAAAAGGAAAGTTTAACGACCTGGACGCGGGACAGCATTTTGCCTCACCTCGCGAGATCCCCCAGCTGGCCTGCTGCTCTCATCTTCAGTTCAATATCGTGCGCGACCCCATTGTTCCGCACAATAACAGTGAGCACAATAAATCCTCAACCCACCCCCCGACGCCCCGGTCAAACTGCCAATCACCCCCACAAAGTGCTTTCAACTCTTCCCCGCTCCCCAAACTGCCACAAACACCCCCTCAAACTGCCCAAAAAAAAAAAGAACCAAAATAAAGAAAACTTCTCGCGCGACCTTCTTTTCCTCGCGTCTAGCCATGCCATCCGCACGACCTTGTGTGTTATTCGCGTAAGCGTAAGCTTTCTTTCATTGCTCAGCTCACTCTCCCCCGCTCACCCTCTCTCTCACTCTACCACCCAAGCTCCCATTTCGAGCAGCGATTTTTCGGTTGTTTTGATTTTTCGCCTCTTTTTGATGGGAGCAATGGCTTTTCGGAATGATTCGAAGAAATATGTATAGGAAAAAAAAGTTGTAAGAAAGAAAACACGACGCGGATGATGATGATGACAAAAAGTTGTGTGACTCACAGACATATATTTTATAATACGAGTACGTACAAACAGTGCAACACTTTGAGCTATTTGGATATATTTTTTCGAGGGGGTTGCGCGCCTCGGTCAGGGCTGGGGGTTTCAGGGGTGGGGAAGACGGTTGTTGTTTTGGCTCTGCGATGATTGTGTATCGCACAACTCAGAAATTATTCTTGAGAAATTCGTAATGAGTAACAATAACAAACAGACGGGGGCTGAAGGCAGGCAGTGAGGCGGCAGTGCCGCTGCTCTCCTTCTGCTGCCGCCGTGTCGCGGGGGGCTTGCTTTATTTTGCGACCAAACGAAATTATTAAGTACGAATTGCGTAACTGATAAAAATATCTCTCGCCCCTCGCTCTCTGTCTCGCGCGGCTAGAACTGAACTTTTTTTTCTCCGAAACGTAATATAATTATAGCAACAACTGCACACCATGTGATTAGGGGCTGATGATGGAGAGGTGGCGGCGTATTATGAAATAGCGCTGTGGGTAATATTTGTTTGTTTCGCGGAATAATATTGTGCGAGGTTATTGACGCGTCGCACAATTAAATGGCCGAACCGTCGTACGCCGCAGGCGAGGGAGGTCGGTGTCGGGAGGGTCTTGTGGGGTAGATTTCTTATGTCTTGTGCTAATTAAGCTTTTCCGTTGCCCATCCTCATTTTGATATTATTTTATGCAATTTTTTTGGATATTTTGTGCACTAAAGCTCCCCAAAGTACAACACACGGAAAAGTGGGACAGACAGGCGACTGGGCTAGACGGGAGTTCGAGTTCCTTGAAATTTAATTACAAAAAAAAAAACCGAACCAACAAAAAAGAATGGCGCAATAAGACGATTGAATGCATGCATGCACATACATGGGGTTAGATCTCTTTGTTCTACGCGGCATTTTCTAGAAAAGTGCTTTGTGTCGTGTCCCGCACCCTTGCGGCCCGGCGAGCGGAGCAGGAGGGGAAGATGATAGCGCGCGCGGTCGATTACAAAATTATTTTTCTGTTTACCAAAATTTCATTATTATGTGCAACACACAACACATCAAAACAAAAACAGCCATAGATTCCGCAAAATTGCGGGAGAGGGGAAATCACGATACGGGGCAGTTTTGGGCAGTTTGAGGGAGTTGATGGAGGGATGATATGGCTGGCCGTGGCGTGCCGCAGCAAAGGCAATCATTCATAACAAACATTTTGTTCGTCGAAATTTCGATGATTCCGTGCTGATGAGACGCCACCGGCCGCGCTGCGCTGCGCCGCGTCGACCATCCGATTTTTGGGTGTGCAAAACAAAGAAGATAGAAATATCTTTCGTAGGAAAAATTGTTTTCTAGATACACGACGAATAATTATATGGAAATAGAAAAGGAACAGATGGGGTGGTAAAACCGATTGTTTTCGAGATGACTCAAGAGGTCACGATGACGAAATTGAGTCATGTGGGAATTCCCCGGTGAGCCAACAAAAAGGACGAAGTGGACTGTGTCCTTTCGTAGTCGAGTAGACATACACACGCAACACATCCTCGCCCATTCTTCATTATGGCGTTGTTGAGAAGAGTCGTGTGTGCGTGGAATTTGTGCAGAACAGAACATTCAGAAATTCAATGACACACCATTTGCGACTTTCTGGTGTTTGCGGTCGTTTCTGTTTGTCACGAAAGTTCGAAGTGAGACGATAAAGGAAGGGGGTGGACATTCCAGTCAGCAAAGTTCGTAGTGAAGGCAACAAAGTGAAGTGGACATGGACATTCCTTTTCTAGTTGTTCTTTTAGTCATCAACTCGAAGCGAAGGCAGCACAGACAGGTGGCGAAATATCTGCGAAAAGGAGGGGGGGGGGGGGATGCCCAAGGTTCGTAGTGAAGGCAAGAAAGGGAGGTCACACATTGCGGAAGAGTGATAAATTAACCGCTTTCTCTCTCTCTCTCAATTACCCTAACCTCTTGTGGGGCATAGCGCGTCAACTGTTCCATGTGGCCCAGTTGACGTTTCGTCGGCATAAACTGGTTTCGGAGAATACAGTTGTCAGCATGCACGTCCTGCACATCCATGGCCGCGAACGTCGTCGTGGACGGGATTCGAACCCGAAACGAAATTTACTGCTTTGCATGTCATGAAATGGAATCCCATTTCCAGCCAAGGCCGACCCAGAGGGGGCCCTAAAATCACATTTCACGTCGATCTGTGGCAAAGAAGTGTAGGGCGCTAGGTAAGTATTGTGGGGAATTGCGTCCCATTGCCCAGAACAGAGTACGATGGCGCGCAGGAGTAGTTGACGCGCAATGCCCCAATAGGGGTTAAGGCAAAGTAGTAGTAACAAAGCGAAGTGGACATTCCATTTCTGGTTGTTTTTTTTTTAAAGTCACCAACACCGAAGTGAAAGCAACAAGCTTTTCTAATATCTATGCAATGCTAAAAGGAGCGCTGCTCTGTCATCTCATTTGGTCCCTTTCCACGGGCTCACCGCGAGCTTCGCTTCTGGTTTTTATGCAGCGCTAAAGGCACAGAAGAATTTTCTGAACCCTAGAGGGCGTTCTCATCTCATTTAGTCCGTTCCCACTCGCTCACCGCGCGCTTTGCGCGCACCTCGCTTTTCTAGTGTTTGTGATGCGTCCAGGGAGTGATGCCTTGTCCTTGAAAGCCTTCGCAAGGTGGCATCAATTCACAGGCTTTCTTCGCTGCGTTATTGAAGCTGAATGCACAGAAGAACCTTCTTAGCCCTAGAGGGCGTTCTGCATCGCCAAGGACTTTGAAAGCGAATTTAAAGGGCGAGGTGCGCGCGAAGCGCGCGGTGAGCCTGAAGAAAAGGCTTAACAATTTTTTGTGTTTGTTTGTGTTGTCTTCCCCCTTTGGTGCGGGGCGTAATTATAAGCCACAGCACCTCCCGACTTGTCGCAGGTAGGCGGCTAAATGGGAGAGCAGGCAACTGCATTCTCCGAAACTAGTTTATGCCGACGAAACGTCAACTGGACCACATGGAACAGTTGATGTGCTATGCCCCACAAGGGCTACGAGCGTCTATGTGCGCCACGCGACTCGAGCGCTGTCGCTCGTTACCGCTCAATGCCGCCCGTAGCCGCGCGTTGCTTCGAGAAATGTATTCGAAAGAAACATTTTGCCGATTGATTTTGTGTGCAACAATGGAGGAGATAGTTGAGCAAACTGAGGCGAGAAGATGCCTGTGTAATGGACGATTCCTGTCGCTCGTTGCCGCTTGTGTCGCGGGAGCGCATTGCCGCTCAAATTCGCTTCCAGTGGAGGACCGTGCTAAGGGTTTTTTTTTTGTATTGATGCGCAGGGAAATAAAATAAGAATAAATCAAACACTCAGACGCAGTTCGGGAGACATGGTCGGGGTTTTCGCAGCTCGTTGCCCCTGTCTTTTGCGTATTAATAAAAAAAGCATAGACCTGGAGAAGACAACACAAACATGGGAGGCAAAATGGGGAATAATAAAAAAAGGGGCGATAAGGATGGAATGATTGGCGGACGACGCAGATGCGTCGCGCTCGCATCGGGGTGCGGATGTAATGGGACCGCCTCTGGTTTCGTACCATCGACAGATCACTACTCATCAGGTGCTGTCTTCGAACTGCCGGTAGAAGCAGCAGGATACCATCATACGGTTCATTAAAGGATCGCATCAAATTCGAGCCAACCGAGGTTCGTTTCGGCGTCTTAATGACCACTTGAGTGTCGCAGATAATTGAGATGTGTCGTACGCAAGGGACAAAAGAGAGGGAAAGAGATTCTTTATCCCGGGCCGAATAATGACTCTTCAATTGAATCTTTCACAGGGTCTCGTACCAAGGCTAACACATAACCGTCTTGGAAACCTGATCAATTCTCGATATAACCTAATCAGCGACTTGTGCCCCATTTTCCCAATCTCTTGAAAACACAAAGCTGAAGCCTCCGAAACGGGGCGGTCGGGTATTTCGCCCTCATTTAACGTGTCGTGTTGCTCGGCGCAAAAAAAAAACCCCAATTGCAAGACAAAGCAGCGCTCAGCCAAGGAAAGAACGAACGAGCCAATTCTTGCTACAAAACAGCGCTAGCTGCAATAAATAATTATTACGCTAACCTCTGCTAGAATAATCTACTTCGCCGCACATTTAGTGCCACAGCCAACTGCTAGGGTGTCCCGCGCGGTGAGGTGTCGAGAGAGAGCAGTGCACGCCGCAGTGACAAAACAACAAATGCCAATATCAAGGCAATAGCACTATTACGTTATAGAGGTTATGTGTAGGTGTAATTTACGGTTAAGTTCGCGCGTCGCACGCTCTATTGTTAGCATATTACATGCAAAAATTATACAGCAAGCGAGCGAGCGCTCGCGTTGATGATGAAGTGATGAAGTGAAGACGCAAAAACGAACGCGCTCCAAACTAAATTCATGGACAAAAGCTTTGGGGGTGACTCTCATTCTCTCCGTCTCTTGCCGTACTATATAACACTATTTGGGCACACCACGACGATGAGATGGGCGAACAACAAAAGCAAATTTTCGCCGCTTGCGTGGTGCGGCGCGGCGGAGCTCTCCTTCTCCTAATCCCCGAAAAAAAAGAGCAAACAACAAAATGCGAGGAGACCCATTTCTTTGTTAAACATTAACAAGAGTCAATAAACTCTGAAATGCGGTCAACAAATTTTATAGACGACGCGTAATAAAAGCCAGATATCAACATCAACAACAACAAAAGCAACACCAGCACTAGCAGCGCTCAGCGACCGTCGAAAGCTTTATTTATTTTTCGTTCATTGGGTTCGTACATTTTTTCTTTTATTTAATTTTTTATTTGGGGCCGAACAGCATAACATTTCTTAAATGGGAGAAATTTACTCATTGACAACAATAACGTGGACTTGAAAAACATCACGTTAACCGCGTTACTTTGTACACAGCCGAACAGGGCCGATAGTTCTGGATGGTGGTGAGCTCGGGAGCAAGAAACTTGTTCCTGACAGGTTAACATATTTGCAATTCGCTGCAGGCAATGCAGTTTACCTAGTTTATTTCCGGTGCGTCATAAATCGCATAAACGCTACTCAGAAGAGGCCTCGTTTACGTCTCGTTAGCATATACACAACTGGCAACTGGTTTCGGACGATTCATCTTGCTGGGCTGCACATTCCCTTACCGCCAACACTGTGCTCTCGCTTCAAAGGGTTTCCCCTAAGCTTTGATATCAACATAAAAAAAAAACCTTCTGCAATATGCTGGGAACAACATAAGCAACCACGCGACTAGTGCGGCGCCAGGGTTGCGGGATTCGAACCCCCATCAGGTCATCTCGCCCCAACGCACTGAGCTATACCGGCCGGCAGCCCTGTAACACCTGTAACAATTTCCTGGGTTCAGGTAAACCTCATATGAGGACGGAGGTCGAGGCATGATCATTCAGACCGTCCGTGACAACTGAGTGTCGAAACCGCCTCAGCGGTGAACAAGAGGTGACGCGTGCTCTAGATAGCTAGCTCGGCTATCGGGTAGTGCGGGAGAAGTTATATATCGCGCGTCGGCCTGAGTGCCCCTGAGGAGATTTTGACCTCCGAACCTAGAAAATCTGTTACAAATGACATTTCGACATTTGTAACAGTTTTTATGGGTTAAGGTGTAGAAACGTGCTCAGCGGCACTCGGACCGACAGCGCACGATATATTTTTGTAACGATGAAGGGGGCCGTTGTGACCTCATAAAACCCCGCCCACACAACCGATAGCCGAGTCTAGCTACAATATCTAGTGCGCGCGTCACCTCTTGATCACCGCTGAGGCGGTTTCGACACTCAGTTGTCACGGACGGTCTGAACGCGACCATGCCTCGACCTACTTCGTGATATGAGGTTTACGTCAACCTAGAAAATTTGTTACAGCCCCATGGAATAAACCGTTATTTCTCAACAAGTGCGGCCTCTAGCGGCAAGGTTAGGGTACCGTTAGAAAGGCAGCACCCAAAGCCATCACGCGAAAAAAAAACCCCGTCCAGATATCTTTAAAACTGTAGGCGCAGGAGCCCGATGTTCGTTGCCGTACCAGTTTTCGGCCAGTTTCCTGGAAGCCCATGGAATAAACCGTTATTTCTCAGCAAGTACGGCATCTAGCGGCAAGGTTAGGGTGCCGTTAGAAAGGTAGCACCCGCAACTATCACGCGCAAAGCCCCGTTCAGATATCTTTAAAACTGTGGATACAGGAGCCCGATGTTCGGGGCCATTCCAGTTTTCGGCATGCTTCCTGGAAGAACATGGAATAAACCGTTAGTTCTCAGCAAGTACGGCATCTAGCGGCAAGGAGGGTACCGGAGGTAAAAGATTGCACTGCGGCTATATTAGGCCGGCGATATACGTTCAGGTCTACCGTAGTGTGTGTTGTCTCGCTACATAGGCGTCCAGATCTGCACAGGCGTCCAGACCTGTACAGTTGTACGTGTGCAGGTATACCTCAAGCTGTACCTGAACGTATATGGCCGGCTTTAGAAGTTGGAGTTTTTTTTTTCTTGAAATTTGAGCTGACATTCGCGGGCTAACTTCTCCAAGACATAGCCCGAACGAAAGAAAGACTCCCATTTTGCCCCCCCCCCCCGTACAATGCCCGCTTTCGGCGTTCTGCTATTGTGTACCGTTTCTTTGCTATGCTCAGTCAGAGTCTGTTCTGTACTGTTCTGATGCAAAGAAACGACGCGCGGGTATTACACACATGATTTATCGGTTGGGTAATATAATATACTACGCAACACTATACGGTGTGTCAGTCAAGAGTTTGTCAATGTTGTTGTCTGAAAGCTATACTTGCTGGTGCGACCGAGTTGGAGAAGTAGGGAGGGGAGGTGCACTCATGATAAGAGTGTTATCAATTATCGTCGTCGTTGTCGTGGCGTAGCTGCGTATGGTCGTTGATTTCTTTGGCAATGTGAAAAATGCGAGCCATGAGTTTGAGTGGTTTATTGAACCGAATCCGATTATTGGCGAGAGAAGGACTCTAGAGGTTAGAGGGGCTGCCATGACGTGTCACAGCTCACTTAGACCGTAAATGTGTCCGTTGTGATACCCGCGGTATTGACCGTCCTACATAGACAAGATTAAACCTCGATCCAGTAGGAACGCTTCTTGAAATCCATGTCGTCGAAGTCATCCAAATCTTCGAAGAAGAAAGACCCAAGAATCTTTCCCCCCCCCCCCCTTACCATCAAGTGGCAGGAGAGGCACAAAGGAGATGCAGAAGACTTTCCTTCTCATCTTCGTCATCGCAACTTCTACAGAAGTCATTGTAAGGAAGTTAACGTCTTCTGGCGTGCTCGGTGATCAGACAATGGCCAGTGATAACTCCCACCAGAACGCCGATTTGGAGGATCGGCCAGGACTGATTCTAGGCCATATCAGTTTTGTCGCTTGGCAGGTGCTGGTACCTCATATCGTATTGGGCCTGCCAACCGTATCCTCCATTATCTTCTTTTTGCAAGCACATATGGGCATTCCAATTTCGTGAGGCTCCATTACGATCTCCCTAGTCCCTGGACGACGCCAACTCGTCAGATTTACAATTGCCAGCGAAGGCTTTTCCCAGCTCCGACGAGGGACGAGCGGCACTCTTCCACCACCAACTTAGATGAGGTGGAAATGGAGCCGATGGAGCTTATTACAGCCCAGCTACAGTGACAATTGTTACAAAAACAATGCCATATGCGCACTGCGCGAGCTGTCCTGCCTACGCCGCAAGATGCGGCCGGCCTTAGGCTTTCGGAGTATACACCCGCACCAATTTCTTCCCCAGTCCTAGAGCCATCTGTATAGAAGTCAATTGAATCCCGTTCTAAGGGGACACCATCCACCCAGTCACTACGCGATGAAGTCAAGCTGGCAACATTTTTTCCCGAATGCAAGCTCAGAAGACGTGTAGTCGGTCGTTGAAGGGATATCCATAGAGAAGGACTATACTTGCACATACTTGGCTGCATGTTGGTCCTATCCGTTTTCTCTTTTTCTGTGACCCACTGTGACCCGGAATCCAGCACAAGACAATATCAAAGATAGCACTTATACCACGCGGCACTCTAACACCATCCTTGAGGTGATACGTACGGATTCCAGGGCTCTAGTCACAGCTTGACTGTCTCTTAAAATACTGACGTTCCTCACAGATACATCCTGACGATGGCGTCCCAGCCAGACCAGGACTTTCCCAATAGCCACCAATTCCGCCACTTCAACATTGATTTTCGGCTGTTATTAATGGGCGCCCAACGTGGGACCACCATTCATTGCCCGCGTGCTCCTCTTACAACCTTTTGTATAGTTTTTGTTCTGTCAACAACGCGGCGATTTTCAGCTTAAATTAATGAGCGCCCAACGTGAGACGAGGTATATGCGCCAGCAACATATGTTGTGCTGACGAAACGTTACTAAAGGGGAGGGAAACGCTCCCAAAGCGCCTTACACAAGTCCTTCACAGAAAAGCCTTACACGCGCGTCTAGGCCGAAAATGTTCCTCGAGGGCCAGAAACGTTTCTAAAAGGTCTTAAACTGTCGCAAAAGGGCCTTGCAGATTCTTAACGTGTTTTACACATTCCTATAGGCCCCTGAACGTTTCCAAAAGGGAGTTATATGTTCTAACGAAACGTCAACTAAGTCGCCTAAGGTTCGACACACACACTGACGAACTCCAACATGGTGCAGGCGTCCTTCGAATTGGCTCAGGTCACACACAAACACACACACACTTCACACAAATCTTAAGAAAAAGGTCCACTTGTATCATTTTGGAGGTCGAGATCGTGTTCGACAGTGTGTGGCCGGGGTAAAAGTGAAAGTATAACGGATGCGTCTATGCCCAAATTGGGGCTAGGGCAGATTGTAACATGCGACGACGATTATTCACTCACCGTGTGGGTGTTTCTCTTCTGCTTGGACATATAATTTTTCCGCGTCCAACGTGGGATGATCGGCATATTTAGACTCTGGAAACTAAAATTCCACCCCCTACAACACCCACAATTTATTTGGGGTAGTATCAGTGACATCCCAGCGCTCGGGTCACAATCGCTGACACCGACATCGTCGCAACAGCGACACTGTATTCTGTCTCTGGCGAAGAAGAACGAGGAGACGGCGCGGCGGCGGTTGTGGTCACTGGCGAATCTTTTCACCAATATCCGCAACGTCAACTGCTGTCGTTGCCTTTGCATCGGCCCTATCATCGGAGCAATACGCCGGCCGCGCAAATAGGCACCTAAAACGAACGCTATCGGTGAATTTGAGTTTAAGCTACAGTCTGTTCCACACTAAAGGAGGCGGGGTTTATAATACTAGAATTGAAAATATTCCAATTCGGCTACGACGCAGTTACTGATTTACATATGTACCTCAGTGTTACTCGAAACGTCGAAGTGAGCAGCCGTTTATCGAAAGGAGGCTGTCTTTGTGTGTACGCATGCAAAAGGACCGAAATTATCATATTCCGCGGCAGCTAAAGCCATTAAAACGCAAAGAAGTATGTTGAGAAGTGGGTGAAAAGGTACAAAGATACAAAAAATGTTGATGATCTTCCTGAACGCGAGAAAACAAGAGGGACGTCCAGCAAATACGACAAAGTGACAGTGCAGATGGTCAGGAGTCATCTCACTCTGCGCCTGCGCGAATCCAAGGTCAAACTCGCCAGGAAGGGCATTCATGCCAGCCTCAACACGATAAGGCGACGTTTACACGAAGCCAAGCTGCTATACCATTCTAGGAGCTCGAAACCTCTTCTCAGCGCAACCCACATGGAAAAACGCCTGAACTGGTCGGAGCAAAATAAGGATCGCGATTGGTCGAAAACTATTTTCTCGGATGAAGCAGTTCCAGTGAAGCCTGCATGGTTGGGAAGCAGTACCGATTTTGTTCAGCGCACTGTCATACATCCAATATAAGTAAATGTTTGAGGGTGCTTCTCAGAGCGGGGATTCGGTTGCTTGCGGCTTTTCATGCAGAATTTCTCTCTCTCTCAATTGCCGTAACCCATTGTGGGGCATAGCGCGTCAACTGTTCCATGTGGCTCAGTAGACGTTTCGTTGGCATAAACTGGTTCCGGAGAATGCAGTTGCCAGCATGCACCTCCTGCACATCCATGGCCACGAACGTCGGTCGTCAAACATGACACTGATGCCTCAACACACATTCCGCTACCGATCGCCCCAAGTTAGGTTGCTAATGCTAAAAAGGAAAATTACTGATGCTGTTGTGGACATTGTCCAATCGGGGAGGCCGCCAGAAGGCTTCGGCTTCCATATAATGATTTCTGCAGAAGCTGTGGGAACGAGGAGGAGGAGAGTTTATTTCATCTTCTCTGTGGATGTCCGAGCTTAGCGGGCATGTGGAGGTCAACTCTTGGAGCATACTTCTTTGCCGAGCTGGTAGACTTGGAAAACGTCGATATTAGCCATCTCCAACGTTTTATCGTATACTCAGGCTGGTTCGGGGCATAAAACGGCCGGGATAATTTATCCCGTGAGGTATCACAAAGGAAACAGACGTGGTCTATGTGTGCCGTGGTTAGGCAGCCCTCTAACCTAAGGTAACCTACACTTTTGACGCGTGGTAGTCTTAGCACGCATTTCATCTTGTACCAAATTGAGGTCAAAAGGTAAAATGGGCGCAGAGACTGTGTGTGTGAGTCCCAGAAACAAAAACAACGGGGGGGGGGGGCGCCTCTCGGTATAATAGACCTAACTATGGCCCGATGCAAGAACGAGTGCTGATCGCTACCACAAGACACGATCTCATTCACTCGGAAACAAAGAAATGGGTCAACAGGTGTGCAGTGAGACTTGTTGTTGGCTTGAGCTTGAGAAAGCCCTAAAGGTGCACGCGCGGTTACTAACATCCACCATCATCATCTTGGACACCACACCTGTAGAATCTTATACGATATACGCTCGGGAGCGAAGATGACGATAGAAGATGAACGATAAAAAGATGAAGATTATGTTAACGGATTTGTTTCCGTTACTTTCATTCATCGTATGGTTCTTGCTTTCCATAAATTTATTTAGGAATTATATAATACGCGTGCTTGGTTTACTTTTGAGACGTCCCCGTCGTTCCCCGGCTGCTCCCATGACCGTCCCGTCCCGCCCCTACCGCCGCCTCGCGAGATGCTCTCTGTGTGTTATGCGAGGCTGAAGACATAACCAAAAAAAAAATGAAGGGGACCACGGACGTGCGTACTGAAAGAGAATTTCTTCGGCGCATTAAGAATCATCAAACCTAAAATCTAGAAATCTATTGAAGAAAAGTTTTGGACTTTTACTGTCAGGCGGGCGGCGCGGTGGGGGTTCCTTACTCTTCTAACTATAACGCCAAACAACTACAGACCCAAGAGCAAGGCACGGTAAGTTGGGTCACTACACACGTCTTTGAGGGATAATTCGAACGTGTAGGGGGCGCGGGACTCGGGACCGTCCCGTCCGCGCACTCTGCAAGTGAAAGATATTTTTTTTTTCTTACCACTATTGGTGGACTTGTGTGTGCTGATTACGAGCGCGTACGCTAATGCTAAATATATTTAACGAGCGCGAGCGCGCGCGCACAATGAAACGGTCAGTTACGCCGTTGTTAACCTACATATTTTTTTTTTTTATTTAAAGTACGCGATGACGCGACTTATTGTCGATTATTCGGACAATGTGCGTTACGGATATTTTTTATTATTTTCTTTATTTATTTCTTTTTCTTGCGACCGGAACAGAAGAGGGTCAATGGATTTAAATATGGCTGGAAGGAATATTAGTGAAGCAAAAAATGTACTGAGACTACTGAGCATGGATCCGATGCCCTGTGCTAACCAGCGCTCATCAGTCAGTCAGCCGCTTTTTATAGCGAACCAACGCAAGTCGCCGTGCTTGAAGATCTAGAACACCTGCAGAAGATCAGTTAAGAGAGAGGGTGCCTCAGAGCCACATAAGGATCGTCTCTATTGAAATTGAAACCATTGTCATGGGCTCACCGCGCGCCACGCGCGCACCTCGCCTTTCTGATGTTTTAGCAGCGCTCCAAGAAGCGCTGCATTGTCCTTGATCAGCTCCTTTGATGATTTCACACTCTCTCCATCAACTCAGAAGCTTTGATCGAAGTCTCAACGTCGCAGATGTCGCTGAACCCAACCAGGAGCCTTAAATTGCCCAAGATCCTATAAACGTAAAGGTAGCGCTGCGAAAACATGTGAAGAGCGAGGTGCGCGCGTAGCGCGGGGTGGACCACAGGAAAAAAAGAACTTACAGCCCTCCCGTGATGATCCGTGCCATTCTTCTCACACTCTTAATGGACGTCAACGGATCACTGGTGAATGCTACTGTCATTGGTCCCACATCGGGCGCCGTAATCGCAAGTCCTAAGACTTAGAGCAAGTAGCCTTAATGTGCGTATGGGGATGCATAACGATGAAAGGACTAAAAAGGAACCCAATCAGGTCCTTTTTAGTCCTGTTCTTGACCAAAAATGGGCCCCACGTTGGGCGCCGAATTTGTAACGGACGGTTTGGTGGGCATCCGAAGATGCCCGTGGGGACGGAGCTTGAGGTAGCTTAATTGACCGTGAAGGTCGGGCTGCGCCATCTGGCGAAGAAAAAGGCGCCTTAACGAGCTAAGCAGCGGCCTATGCTTGCTGTAGCTCAGTTCGGGAGACGTGGGCGGGGTTTTCGCCGCTCGTTGCCCCTGTCCTTTAAGCGAATTAACAAAAATTCATAGGCCTGGGGAAGACAACACAAACAAGGGAGGTAAAAATGGGGAATAACAAAAAATTAGACGATAAGGATGGAATGGTTGGCAGATGGCTCGCTTGCACTCGCGCTCGTATTGGGGTCCAGGTGTAATGTGACCCTTGGCCTCTGGTTTCGTACCACCGACAGATCGTTACTCATCAGGTGCTGCCATAGATCTGCCGGTGGAAGCAGCACTACCATATGATCCATTGCAGGTTGTTCATTACAACTATCAACCCAAAGACCCACGCTGGGCGCGGTTTTTTTTTTTTTGAGTTGTAAAAGTAACGCAACCAGGACCGGTATCCTTCTCCACTGGCTCACCGCGTGCTACGCGCGCACCTCGCCTTTTGTCCTTCATTCAGGGTAGGCGAGATGCATGCGTAACTGTCGAGAGGCCATCTTCCTGTACTCTTATAACAAATTCATGTTGGCTCACCTATTCAAGCGGAAGCCTTATATTCCCAGAACGGTTTGCAAGGACAAGGCAGCGCTCCTTGGAGCGCTGCATAAATAGGTAAACGGCGAGGTGCGCGCGGTGAGCCCCAGGAGAAAGCTTACAATTTCATGAAGATGTGTCCGATTCCACAGGCTCACCGCGCGCTGCATGCGCATCTCGCCTTCTCTTCTTCAGTTAGAGAAAGCGAGGTGCGCACGTAGCGCACGCTGAGCCAGTGGAAAAGAGTTAGCAACTGTCTGAAGACCGCCCTTGTGTAGTTTTGTCACATTCATGGCGACCGAAACCTCAGTTGACCCACAATATTTCTTTATTTTTGTGTCTTATTTTTAAAGAAACAAAAAAAAGACAACAACAACAACCACTTCACCGTATTCATCTCTCCAGCCGCAATTTCTTCGTTTACCTTTACCTCGTTGGCGGCTTTCTTTCTTCCGAAACTCGTCACGAGTCAAGCAGCCGCCATGCCGAGCCGGGCCGGGGCGCAACAGTGCGCACCAGCGGTGCTATGGCAAAAGAAATTCTTCTTCGATGGAATTTTCTGGCTCTGTTATGGACGGGGGAGCGGGGTGGGGGCCTCGGGAGGCCTCTGTCTGATGTTGAGGCTATGCTTTGGCTGAACTTAAAACATAACTTAGAGAGCAGCCGGGGCTGCTGCTATATACATAAATTCGTGTCGAACGCAGAGAGAGAGTCGTACACAAAACAGAGACAGCAGAAAAAGAACGGACCAATGTTTGATGATGATGGCGCGATGGCAACGCGACGCGACGTATGCAATCGCATATGTGGGAAGTGGGTCAGTTCGAGAAAGTGGGTTAATTGATGGGCGCTTACTTTATTTGATTTCAAGCTCATTGAACACAACATCTCGTGAATTGAACTGCTGCGCTGCTGTTGCTGTTGTTCTGAGCGTCCATAGATTGCTGTGTGTGTTATTCAATCTGCATCTGCAGATGCACGGTTTTGGCATTAAAAAATTTCTATTTTGTGTCAGCAGCGCGCGCGGCTGGAGAGGCTCCATTCAGGTATGGGGCACGTCCAAAGTGAAATTTTTGCACACACTGAGGTAACCAGCGTTTGTAGCATAATAGACGAGTGCACAGCCATCATCCAAACCATGCCAACTCGGTTTGAAATCGGTAACAGATTTCATTTTAGACATATTAAATCTCTTGACTGGTGAAAAGTGTGTTACTTGTTTTATTTCTTTTCTTTTTTTCTGGTTTTCTTCTTCTTCTGATCTCTCGATTCGTCTCAACTTGAACGTTGGCAGATGCAAATCTAAAATTGGACGAGCATGAGTAAGTGTGGGCCATAGGTTTCTGGGTCATATCGGTCGATTTTTATGACACAGTTACGATGAGAGAGTATCAAACGAATGTGTGATTGACTGAAATGACGGTCAACACACCTCGTCCACCCCTCGCGCGTTTAGCTCGCCTTTCCAAGTCAACGAAACTGTGAAGAACCCAAAATACGTTCTAAAGACAGACCACTATCGACAGTTCGGAATCGGTCCCATAAAAAAGATTCTCCGATTCTGAGCTCTATGCGGAGACGTCAACGAATCATTGGTGAACGCCACCGTCATTGGGCCCACATCGGGCGCGGGTTTTTTTTGCCGAGAACTTTTGTTTCAAGTTCAACGAGACACTGTCAACCCTCCACCGCCTATTCAATTTTATTAAAGATCCACGTTGGGCGCCGGTTTTGCAACGAACGAACGAATCAAAATCGGGCGCCCTTATTTTGTGTATTGAGAGAATATTTGTTTCAAATTCAACGAGATACTATCAACTGTCCCTCGCACCTCGCCTGTACTTCAGCAGCGCTCCAAAGAGCACACAGCCGCAAAGGGGTTTCGAAGGAAGAGGCAGCGCTCTTTGGAGCGCTGCTGAAGCATAGGAACTCCACGTTGAGTGCCGATTTGCAACGGACGAACGAATGATTCGTGAATGCTACTGCCGTTAGTCCCACATCGGGCGCCGTTATTTTGTATGTCGAGAGAACTTTTGTTGGCTCCGTTGTCCTGACCACCCACCGAGGCATCGCAGGTCTCATCATCCGGCGATTCAGATCAGACTCCGTTGTCCTGATCACTTCCCCGGGGTATCGCAGGTCCCATCATCCGGCGATTCAGATCAGACTCCGTTGCCATGATCACTCACCGTAGTATCGCAGGGTATCGTTATCCTGTCCAAAGGATTCAAATTTGCCTTTATTGAACCATCATCATCCCAAATCAGAAAAGTAGGCGACCGAGCTCAAGTCCCGTCCACGGTGTTCGTGGACATGGATGCTTTTGTGTTGTTTTCTCCTTGTGGTAAGAGGTGTAATAATAAGCCAAAACATCTTCCGACTTGTCGCAAGTAGCCTACACCGCATAGATTCTCTGCTCTAGGCTCCACAGCAGATCACCCGGATGACTCAGCTCCTACGGACCCTGTTTGAGTCGAGTGTGAGACCAGATGATAGATGGCGCATGTATAGGTGATGTAGATTCCGGATGATCTGATGTGGAGCCTACAGCAGAGAATCTATGGACTCAGTATGCCGATTCCGAGTCCGGTGAAGCCTACGGGGAGTGACTACCCTGCTGTCCCGATTAGTCGGGTGACCAGTTCTAAGTTTGCAAAGGAACTATACTGGTAGCAGTCTTTTGGGCTAACGGTACATTTCGAAAATTTATTGACAAAATACTGTGCAGTCCACAATCATACAGTCCGAACAACAAAACTCCTCTCCGGAGATACTGTACAGCAACCAACAGGGTAGAGTCCAAACATTCCATTGGCAAGTACTGTGCAGTTCACAACTGTACAGTTCAAAAATTTGTTGTGGAAGCACAGCACAGTCGAAGAAAAATGTCTCCCCGTAGATACCGTGCAGTGCAGTCCAACTGTACAGTCCAAAGTACGACTGCCGGATTCAACTGTACAGTCCAAACATTCGATGAGGTAGTGTAATCTGCAGTCCACAATTGTACAGTCCAAACAACAAAAAACTCAGAATTAGAAAGTTGTGAATGAGATCCAAACATCTAAACTTGACTTAGATCTATTTTTCGCCAATAGATATTTCGTTAGTGCGCTCGACATGATGCATGTTGGGGCGCTATGTTGTTATGGAGCCCACCAATGTAAATTGCACGAGTCCATCTTCAAAATTGCCGTATTCATTGCGTGTCTTTCTGCATAGATACTCGTACACAGTTGCAAGACAAGACATTAGATACAAAACACTGTGTGACGACCAACGTTGAAATTGTGCTAAGTTCAAGAGCTTGTTGGCTTACTTGTCGCTAGTAGATGGCATCGTGTCTAGCAAATAGCCAACTAGCGCCAACATAACGATATGAAGATACCGCGCGGAGCCCAGGCAATAGAAAATTTCTCAAAAAGATACTCTGCGAGCCTCGAATGTTTCTAGCAATAGATTCCTCAAGTGCAAGATGCATGCATGCACTCGTTTATTAGCACACACAACAGTCAGTCAGTGAGCCAGTCGGGGCATGAATTTGAATTGTGCGCGGCGGAGAAAGCAGAACACAAAAATACAAGACACAGCGCACAACAACAATTATCTATATAGTAATAACAATTACGTTCAAGAAAGTATGTAACACTTTTTTTCTTTCTTGTCTTCTCTCGCTCGTCTTCTTTCGGTTTCTTATGTGTAACACACTTTTCTTTCAAGACCGTTTTTTGTTTAGCCTTTGCCTTGGCTGCTTCCTCCGTTGCTATATGTTTTCCTTTCGCGGCTTGTCAGTTGTTCAGTTTGAAAGAAAAATCGCCATAAGATACAGAGATACTTCAATATAAGACACTGGGAAAGTTGTTGTATTGAATGTGTGCGGCAAAACGACTGTCAAACAAATTCTTGTCAAAATATCCATTCTAAAGTATTGTACAGACGAGCAATAATTTGCAGCAATAGTTTGCAGCAAGTATTTGCTTTGATGTTCACACTTATCCAAAATTTGCACGCAAATTGTTTGCTGAAAGAGATTTCCGCTCCGCATGCAAATTGTTGCGTGGTTATTTGCTGCAAAATCTTGCACGGTTGTTCACACTTGTTTTCATTTAGTTTGTGGAGCGCGAGCAGTAAAGTTGGAAATGTCGTGCCAAAGAACAAGAACTGCAGCAGCTATTGTTGCAATGATTCTAATAAAACGCGAAAAAGAAAATAACTTGAAGAAAACAGTTAAAAAAAGAAAACTGTGGGTGAGAAGCTGGATAGCAAAAAGAGCCGAGCTAGGATTTCACCAGGAACTTTTAAAGGAGCTTAAAAATGAGGACAAGGAGAGTTTTTTCAATTTTTTTCGGATGTCTGAAACGGATTTCGAGTTTTTGTTATCACTAGTTAAAACCGAAATAATGAAAAAGGATACAGTTATGCGTGCCTCCATTTCGCCCAGTGAACGTTTAGCTTTAACTCTGCGTTTTCTAGCTACGGGTATGTACTTGAAACATATTTTTGTGATTTTTAATAGTATATTTGTAAATAAGGTTTGAATGTACATATTTACGTAAATTATAAACCTTCCAGGTGATTCATATCATTCATTGATGTATCTTTTCCGGATTCCTGTTAGCACTGTGGCGTCGATTGTGCCTGAGTGTTGTCGAGCTCTATATAAGTGCCTAAAACAAGATTATTTGAAGGTATGCTTAAATTATATTAGTGATTGGTTACCCAATATTTGTCCTTCAGTTAAATTCGGAAAATGGACTTCTGTTGGCGGTGTTAGTGAAGAGCTTGTGGATGTATGTGCACATCCACCCCAAGGTGAATTCGAGCAATCTTCTAAGGCATCAATTTCAGAAACATCCAGTATCGCCTTTTGAATTTTGCGACGAAGTAGTAGTTTATTTTTTTCAGATTTCAATAATCTGAACTCGGAAGCAACATAGTCACCGAACACTTGGTGATCATCTGCTGGTCTGTCCATGATGGAAACTGCTTTCTGAAGTAAAACGTCGTCTTTATTTCGAAACTCACTGCTCTTCCTCTTTCTATTTTGTGGTTCCTCATTTGTAGACGGCAACTCTCCATATGTTTGAGCCACAGTTTCATTCACATCATCTTGATTTTCATTCTGTAAATTACGTTATTATTTTCAAGTTTTCTTTAATCCATTTACCATGCACATATGTTTTTTTTTGCAATAGAACTACCTAACTACTTGTTATTTTAGGTTCCACATTCAATTAATGAATGGCTTCAGATTTCATCTTCCTTCGAAAATGAGTGGCAGTTCCCGCACTGTATCGGCGCTTTAGACGGAAAGCACATTGTTATGAAAGCTCCATCTAACAGCGGTAGTGCCTACTTTAACTATAAGGGCACGCACAGCATAGTATTAATGGCTTTAGCAGATGCAAATTATAAAATTATCTACTTCGATGCAGGATGCAAAGGAAGGGTTTCTGATGGAGGAGTTTTCAATAATTGTTCTCTGTCAAATGCATTAGAAACAGATGAATTACAAATACCAGAAGACCGTCCACTATCCGGCCGAGAAAAAAACGTGCCATATGTTATCGTGGCAGATGACGCTTTTGCACTAAGGAAATATCTATTAAAGCCATACCCATTCAAGAATCAACCCGCTCCGAACCGGGTCTTTAACTATCGTCTTTCAAGAGCAAGGAGAATAGTAGAAAATGTTTTTGGCATAATGGCAAATAGATTTCGAGTTTTGAGAAAACCTGTGGAACTTGGTCCTGAAAAAACGGTAGACATTGTATCTGCAATATGTGCATTGCACAACTATTTGATGACTAGAAAAGAATCAAAGAGAAGATATGCTCCGCAAGGAACATTTGACATGGAAAATGAAGGAGTAATTCAACCGGGTAATTGGCGTAATGAGCTTGTGTTAGAAGGTAATTGTTTACCGCTTCAGCGAAATACTCAACACAGTTCTACCGCGAAAGAAATTCGGGACGAATTTAAAGATTATTTTGTTTCGCCTGAAGGTGAAGTTTCTTGGCAATATAAATACATATAATATGTGATTTAATCTGAATAAATAAAATTTACCACTTACCAAATTTTCTAAATTATAGGATACTTCCTTTTCAGTTAAAATAAATTTAAGTGAATCGAAAAACTCCCATTTACTTTTATAATTATCATCAAGACCTTGTCCACTCTTTTTTTGTTTTACGCGACGTACTTCCTGTAGAAATTGTGTTCTCAAATTATGTATTTTTGTTTTGATTTCACTTTCTTCTAAACTTAAGTCTGCTGCAATATTTCTTATTGCAGTTTGCTTTTTAAATTTATTTTTATAATGAGGAGAAGACACATCCCACAATTCCGTAAAACTTTCGTACTTTTCAATTAGCCTTTGAATTAACTCGCGGTTCCACATGTTAACTTTTGCACTGTCTTGCGGCAATATTGCAACTAGTGGCAAACAGCAGGAGCAAACAAGCAAACACTTCACGCAAAAAAAAATCACGTGTTCACACCACATGCAAAATTGTTGCAGCAAATTTTTGCTGCAAATTTATTTGTTTGCAGCAAGTTGTTTTCCGACGTGTTCACACATGCAAATTTTGTTGCAGGCAACAATTTGCTGCAAATTGTTTGCATCGTCTGTACATTGCTTAAGTCGTCGAGAAGGTCCCAATCCAAAATTTCCCCGGTCGAAGCCAAAATTTCCCTGTCAAATCGATGGTGCGTGCGACCGGGGAAATTTTAGTGCCCACCGGGAAAATTTTGGCTTTGACCAGGGAAAATCCGGCAGCATTAATCGTGGGGCGACCGGTAGCGCAGTGTCTTTAGGCATCAGTCTCTTGTTTGACTACCGGCGTTTCGGGTTCGAATCCCGTCCACGACGACATTCGTGGCCATGGATGTGCAGGAGATGCATGCTGGCAACTGCATTCTCCGAAACCAGTTTATACCGTCGAAACGTCAACTGGGCCACATGGAACAGTTGACACGCTATGCCCCACAAGCGGTTAGGGCAATTGAGTAAGGTACCGCATTGGTTGGGAGGGTTTAGAAGTCTCCATTCCATCCAGGAGCCGGAGTAGTGTCGAGGTACGTGAGCCGGTCAACGGCCATTGCCTTCATGTAATTTATGCTTTTCTCTTTGCTATTTTTTTAAGGTCGCGGGGGCCTTTGGTAAACGTGTGTGTGTGTGCTGTTCTATTCCCTAGGCACGAGATATTTTAGAATAGCGCGATGGTAGGGACAGTGAGATGGCACATCTCCCGTCACTGAGCTACAGCCGGCTCGTGACGCCGTCTATTCCGCTGAGGAGTTTTTGCGCCAGATGGCCCGGCAACGCCAACAATGAAAAGGCAACACTCCTTGAAGGACAATTAGCGCACACAGCAGGAGTGCGCGCCTAAAATTTTTTATCAAAATTCGCCCAGGGCTGAAAATTTGATTGAAAACGAATCACGGTGATCCCACATTGCGCGCAGGCCTAGAACATCGAAAAAGTCAACAAAGGCTGTAGATCACTGCCAGCGAAGAATCGACAGAAAATCGTAGAAATATTTTTGGCGCCCAATGTGTTAACTTCTCTACTGAAGTCTCAACATCGCAATCTCCCACCCGTGGTTGAAAATCGGCTGAAAGCGCACATGAATTTCTGCTACGGTGACAACACATTGGGCGCCAAATTTCGCAGGTCCAATATTGAGGGAAATCCACTGAAAACGCATTTCGTGGGGTTTTTTCTGCGATCGCACCGCGAAAATGGCAGCGAAATGGTGTGGCGAAATGAAGGCGAACTGGGAGCGATGTGTGGATCATTATTTTTAGTCATCCTTAGTGAATGGCGAGGCGCTCCAAATTCATCAAACTTTCAAAGTTGGAATTGCAAGATTCTCCCCTTTTTGTTGAAAAGTTGATAAAACAACGCACAAAACGACAAACCGAATAAACGCAACCTAAACGAAAACAGTTTTCAAAAATGAAAAAAAAAAAACCAAACGCAACTGAATCCGAAACGGTTGCAAAACAAAAGCAACAATGCAAAATCCGATGAGGGCGGTTCATATTTTCGCACAAACACCAGAGCTTTAAGCTTTTGTTCAAAAATTCGTACAGAAATTTGCTAGTCTGAGGTAGGTGCAAAGTGGCACAAGAAAGGGAAAGGAAGGCAAAAAACCAAAACTCAGTCGTCGAATAAAGACAAGAAAAAAAAAAAATTAAAACAAAAACGAAACTGAAACTGGAAAAGAAAAACAGTTTTCTGCAACCGAAAAATAAACACAAAAACAACAAAACGTTCCCTATACTGACTATAAATAAAAATGTGCACACACACACACACACAAAAAAAAAACAAACTTAAAACAGAAAATCAAAAGCCGATCACTGTCCATGAAGTGTTTTGTTTTCAGTTAATCGGATTCTTTTCAGTTTCAAGTCATTCACAACAACAACACAATACATAAATAGGCACCCCGCCCTCCCACCCCCTTCTGATTCTGTCGCGAAGAGATTTAGCTCGAGTTTTTGGCCTTCCATCGACTGTTTTTTCGCCAGCGGTAGTTATAATTATGACCTCTGCAAAAATGAAAAAAAAAAAATCTCCACCGATATTTGCATATATCCATGCTCAACCCTACCGGTCAGGGCTGTGTTTTCGCATCAAAGGGTTATACTCTCTCTGACTCGTCTGGCTATGTATAGATAAAATAGAAAAGAGAACTTGTGGAGGGCACCCCTCATGTTGCACACACACACACACAAACATCTCCAAACCAAAAAGGGGAACATTCCAAGTTCACCGGGCGACGGGCATAGTGGTTTGCGTCTTTGACTTATAGTGGGTTTTAAATTGAGTTGATGCCGCGCTCCCACGCCAAGTGGGCTTCGATCGCTACGGGAGGTCCGCGGCTTAAGGGGTTGCAATTCTCAGTATATCGTCCTAGAACGCTCGCTCTAAAGCGGTAAAGCCAATATTAGCCAAGACGCAAACCACGATGCTTTGCCCGGTGAAATAGGAATGTACCCAAAAAAAAAGGAAATTTCCGAGACAAATCAACACATTTCCATTTCTAATAAACATAGTTCCATCATCATCCAAAATCTGATACATGAGCAGAATCATGCCGGAACCAGATTGAACGCTAAAAGCAGCAGCAGCGGCAGCAGCACCAACAACGACAGGCAGATCTGCTTTCGCCGCTAACGCTCCCCCCCGCTGCGTTCAATCTAGGTGGCTTAAGGGAAACGCACGCTTTCTAACTTCACATTTGCCCCTGCTGCTGCTTTCTGCGTTCAATCTGGTTCAGGCATCACGTAACAATGCAGAACACCTTAAGGCCGATTACCAACAACACCATCAAAGCCTTATGGATATGCCGACATATGCAGAATTAAACCCTCAATGAGGCTCGGTGGCCGTGAGGCCTCGATCGCCACCCTACGATGCTGCATCTAGGGAAACCGAGATCCAATCCTCGGCGCGTTTAAAAAAACTGTCTGTGCTGCATCGGCGACCAGAACAACCAAAATTAGGTTACCGTCAAAGGTCACGTATTGTTGGATCGGTTCTCTGCTACGGCTGTTCGAAGTGCGGCCGAGGGGGGAAGACGTGGTCCCAGACTACCCAGCAGCATCGACGTCGTCCGCACAGCAAACACACAGATGCAGGACGCATCTTCTCAAGGGCGTAGCGCGCGGTGAGTCGAAAGAAAAGGTTCCACACGCTTCCGAACCTCAGAGGGAGCCTTAAATATCTTCGCGGATCTTGCAAAAACAATGCTCACGGGCATTGTACGTCGACCTCCGGGCATTTCCCGCGTGTGGTCCGATCTCAACCAAATTTGAGGTGTACAATAATCCTTGAGTGATCCCTTAGCACACCCCGACAATGTTCGACGGCTTTTTGGATTTTCGACACATATCGTAACGGTACTTTTTGTTTTTTGTTTTTCTAGAATCAGAAATTTTTTTTTAGTTTTTTTTCGGAGCCCGACTAACAATCCCGCGTGTGGTCCGATCTCAACCAAATTTGGTTGCGTGATTGCGTTTTGGTGCTCGTGCTGGTGCTACCGCTGTTGCGCGCGTCGAGACAACATAGGACGAAGTCAAACGTACCACCGGATGTTCATGGCAACTTTTTGTATCATTTTTAGATAAGTGAAAGAAACAGGCTTGCGACGATAGCGACGATCCCACGTTGGGCGCCAATTAATTTTTTTTTTCTTAAATAAGTGTGCCAACACCACAGGCAGAGGAACGCGAAACCGCAGATGATGGTATGAAAGGGCAAAGAAGAAGACGAAGTGCAAATTAGTTGCCTCGTGCGACAAAGACAATCCCACGTTGGGCGCCAATTAATTGTTTTGATTTTTTTTCCTAATTAAGTGGAAAAGTTAAGAAATCAGTTGCCCCTTGTGACAAAGACAACAAAGAAAGGGCAAGGAAGAAGAAGAAGTGGAAATTAGTTGCCTCGTGCGACAAAGACAATCCCACGTTGGGCGCCAATTAATTGTTTTGATTTTTTTTCCCTAATTAAATGGAAAAGTTAAGAAATCAGTTGCCCCTTGTGACAAAGACAACAAAGGCGACCCCACGTTGGGCGCTGGTGTACATTCGCATGACGAATTCTGTTCCAGAAAGCGCAGCAGACGATTAGAGTAAGGTCAAGGACACCACAGGCAGAGCAACGCGAAACCGCAGATGATGGTATGAAAGGGCAAAGAAGAAGACGAAGTGCAAATTACAATAGTTGCCCCGTGCGACAAAGACGATCCCACGTTGGGCGCCAATTAATTGTTTTGATTTTTTTTCCCCTAATTAAATGGAAAAGTTAAGAAATCAGTTGCCCCTTGTGACAAAGACAACAAAGGCGACCCCACGTTGGGCGCTAGCGTACATTCGCATGACGAATTCTGTTCCAGAAAGCGCAGCATACGATTAGAGTAAGGTCAATGTTATCCAATGGTCTCCCTCGCCCCCGGTGGATATATTATTCAATAAAATGAAATAAATGAAATGTGACGCGCGCGCGTGATCACGGCGGACGGGTG